>VKOC01001866.1:0-96658 GCA_009364415.1 Spea multiplicata
TATATATATAAATATTGTTATTGAATTTTTTGTCCTATTTTGCTGTGTTACTTACTTTAAATAAAAGTGTGAGATTTTTTTTATGGTGGAGGTCATATTTGGTTTCGGACAGGTAAATGCTGGATTTTCTGTTTCAGTTCAGAATTTTCGTTTCGTTGCATCCGTAAGCCAGACAATGAAGTGGTAGGCCAGCACCACATCAATGTTTGGGTTAGTATATAGTGATAGGAGGTATGCTGCTCTATTATCAGTGTCTGGCTCAATGTATAGTGATAAGGATTACACTGTACCACTGTCAATGTCTGCCTCAGTATATAGTGTTAGGTGTTATGCTGTACCCCGTCAATGTCGGCCTCAGTATATAGTGATAGGTGTTATGCTGTATCCCCATCAATGTCTGCATCAGTATATAATGATACCAGTAATGCTGTACCACCTTCAATGTCTGCGCCAGTATATAACGATAGAAGCTATGCAGTTTCAAAGTGTTGGGGGGGGTGCCACATACTGGATCCGCCCCAGGTGCCAAATACTCTAGGTACGCCTCTGAGGAGGAATGCATGAAATAGTAAAATAAAAAATAAACAGCTTGGTAAAACACATTCCATTCAATGTCTACATTTTGTGTCAGCTTTGAGTGCTTAAAACAGTCACTGACTGGCACATGAAATGCAAATAGCTAGGGGATGAGGAAGGATGAGGAAGAGAGCAAATACATGGATGGATTCATCAGAATCTCCTCTATGCACTGTTGTGCAAAGAAATGTTAATACAAATGTAACTCTCAGCTATCACGATCATTAAAGTGCACATAAAGGCTGGACTATAGATGCAGTTACATACTCAGTAGTAACAAAGGGGAGGTCGCAAAGGCACGGTTAATGTATTTAGTGTATAGAACTAAAAAGTGTCACCTTTTACTAAAGAGTCTATCCTTTCTTGGACTTATACAGCTACTGTGTTTTCATTTTTGTTATTAGTACTTAATCTCCACAGTCAAGGGGGGGGGTGGTAGCACCCTGGATTTAATAATTTGTTTATAATTTCTACTAAAGTGTCTCAATGGAGGCTGGGGTAGGTTGCACTATAGAACAAGGTAAGACATATACACAGTATAAGCACTTGCTAATGCACTCTGTAAACATGTTTTTTAAAAAAAAAAAAAAAAAGAAAAGAAATCCTTAATGTTTATACTTTAGATGTCTTGTGAAGTGAATTTATGTATGGCAATGTAATCTGTCCATCTGGCCTGACATGGCATCAGGTTCCTTCATGGGGTTATCAAGGACTCTTCTTGACATGTGCATATTGCATGACCAGAGGGCAGATAAGTAATAAATTATTGCTACACAGAGGCAGACAGGAGTTGAACTGAAGCATATCAGAGGATGAACAGACTCCGCAGCCTGCAGGCTAAGTTGAAGCCATGTGAATGCAGGGGTGACAGGAGCCTCAATGCAGCCTACCAATGTTAACCAAATTCTTTTTTGGATTGCAGCAGGAGTGCATATAAAAATATGGGCACTTTCTATTTCCATTTTGACAGGTTTACCTAAGAAGCATTATATATATTATACATATAGCTGTGTTTACTGTTGCTGTAATTATATTTCCTGTCGACAATGTGCTGTAGCTCCCTTAAGTGCTCAGTGCGCATTCATACTAACAAAAAAGGATAATTGGGTCAGTCTCGAAGCAATGGCAGCTTAATTTTGAACATTTGCTTTGTGATGATTTTTGACACAAATGGTCCCGATTTTTCAGCATGGTCACGTAAGGTTGACCTCATAAAAATTATTTAAAGGATATCTGTTGGATCTGTTCACTGAGAAGTAGAGCAGTATGTCAAATTAAAGGTTAACGGGACTGACCAGACAGTCTTTGCATTCCAAAATGTGTTAAACATTTTCTGAGTTTCAGCCCCTTCTCCATCTAGCGATGATCAGTGTATCACTTCAGGAGTCCATACCTTCGCCTCAATCCTAAAAATACAATTAGGAAAAAGCCAAAAGCTTAAAATTGCCGAAAAGGAAGAAGGAAGAAAGAAATTAAGATGTGCCCAATTTCCAAAATGACCGCATTGATTTGTCTACAGATTTGAAATACATGCAGTTCACCCTCCAACCACTTGAAGTACTTGCAAGATTCAGACTTCAGGGGTGCTGCTTATTGCTTGATGGATCCTTAAAAGTGAAATGAAAGCATCTAAAGGGTATTTAGGTGAACATTATTCTAGGTAGGGCTTTTATTTTTATCACTATTTCAAATGTATTTTTTTTAAAAAAAAACTGAAACCATGTTATTCTAAACAAACTCTGTAGGATATATAGCGCTGCCTGGTTTACCCATTCTATCTAAAATTGATAACCCTATAGTCCTACGGACCAGTGTACAGAACATATTTTTTGTTTTTTTTAATATAGTTGATTAAACATTATATGTATGGTAAGTTCTCTAAGGAAATTGGGTCTCATACCTTATATGCTTAACATAACCAGATTTATACAATTATTTTTTTGTAAATATCGACTTAAATTAATTCAACTTAAATTTAAGTGAGAGGACTGCCTGTACTAAAGCTGTTTAATACAATGGAGTTTTATTATATGCCACCTAGACTTAACATATGCTACAATAATAGGAAAAGAGCATTTGAAAATTTCAAGTGAAAGAACTAAGCCTCGGGCATGCAAAATAAATTGTGTCAATATAAAGTCAATATATTTGTAATGTAATAAACAGGCCACTGAAAAAATACATCTCCATTTAGATTTCTACATTTTCCAGGAAGATTATTTCAAAGCATATTAGCAAAAGCATCTGACAGAATGATATGGGATGACTCACAAATGACTTGATGTTATCTTGAGAAGGAAAGGATTAAACATTTGAAGAAGGAATTAAAGCAAACAGCTACTTGTCATCCTCGTAAATATGGAGCAATATTTGTAAGGCAAACTTTTTTATGAAGCTACCTACACACATATTAAATGACGCACAGCAATTCTAACTTTTCAGACATAAAAACAGTAGCACAAAAATAATCCTTTTTAAAAATTGACAGTGAGTATTTTTCATAAGCCAACTAATGAAAAGAACTACATTGTCATAAAGACGATGGATACAGTACATGATTATTAGATTGCATTTTAAACTGTGGACCTAGACCAAGGTGGATATCATACCTCCCAACATTTCAAAATGTGAAAGAGGGACACTTTTTTTTTTTTAAATCTCGCGGAACTGATACAAGCAATTACACTTTACAATGTCGCGCTTGCATCGCCTTTACACACACATATACAATGCCCTTACACACACCTGCCCATAAACACACATATACACGTACACTGCCCTCACACACATACACGTACACAGCCCTTACACACACACACATATACATGTACACTGCCCTTACACACCAGCTAACAAATACCTATACTGCTCTTACACACACCGGCTCATACACACACACAAGCTTACATACACATACACTGCCCTTACACCCCTTTCACCCCATCTCTTACCTCTTTCATATCCACCATCCTTCTGCCTCCTGTATCCTGCATCCTGTGGTGGGAGCGCGAGGTCTGTCACTTCAGACCTCGTTTTACTGCTCTCTCATCACTACGCGCCGGCTATATATATCACGACAGTTGGGGGGCATGCGATATAATTTTAAGATATGTACAGTTAAGTCAAGAATGTTAAAGTAGGGACTTTTTCATTAATACAATATATCTGTAAAATAATATAAAACTCCAAAGCATAAATGTCATAACAGCTATGGAAATCTTAATGTTGTGTCAGGGTTACCTGGCGGATGAGCCCAAAAGGCAAGGAGGTTGGGGTGTGTAGTATGAAGGGGTTGTCCAAACTCGGCAGCAAGATATGATAAGGGCGATATGCTGCTACAAAACTTGTTGGGGGGGATAATGGACAATAAATATCTTGGCTTACCACAACAGAATATGCTACTATTATAAGTATATGACAACTGTAAGAAAATTTTGGAGAATACAGAGAGCCCTCATTTTACATAAACTCAATTTACCATAATTCCCACATGCATCATGCCTTCATTTTGATCCTGATTTCAAGATTCATCGTGGCAACCTCAGACTTACATTATATTGCCTTTTCATTATTATGGTTTTTGACCACTAATTTACTAATTGACCACTATTTAAAAAATCTCATCGTCCTGTGTTATTATAAACATACTGCCTGTACTTAAGCTGTTTAATACAATGGAGTTTTATTATATGCCACCTAGAATTAACATATGTTACAATAATGTAGGCTATGGTTTGGAGTTTGGGTCTGTGTCCTATCATTGGTAGAGGCAGTCCTGATACTCAATGGTGAATGTGAGGGCATGATGCTGCCCTCACATCGTGGTATGAGCAGTGAAAACCTTAATGGGAGAACCTCAGTAAGTAGTACTGTTTCTTTATATAAACATTTTGATATATGTAATGTGCAGACAAGGTCATCTTATTTTATATATTATGAATACACACTGTGGACATTGTTATCTGCATTTTGTGCCTGAATGAATATATGTATGAATGAATGTGTTAGATTTGTTTATTTGGGAGTATGACCTTAACCTGGAAGTGAAGTTGAGGATTCCACTAGTCATGAACTGAAGAAGGCACTTATAGTTGATACAAGATGGTAATGATACTGGCATGCATTTGTTTATTATCACAAATTATGTACTAAAAATACTGTATGGGTTTCTGTATGGAAAGTGGCCTTACTTATAAAGGTTTTGTTAAGAATGTGCTTTGGGTTTAACAGGATGCTTTTTAAGTATACTGAGATTTAAGGAGGTTATTGCAGATCTATTCTTCTGGGACATTCTTTGAAACGTAAGTAAAGTTTCATGTACCACTGGAGGCTGATAGATAAGGATTTTAAAGATATATGTAAACTAATTCTTAACTCATTATCACATGGATAACACACTGCAACATCTGGCTACAGAGGGGGTTAAGTATCTTGACGCAAATAAGAGATTTTAAAAAAAAAGAAATAATGCAGATGGTAATTTGGAAATGTGATGATTGCTAGGACTGGAAGGAACACAATTTTTGCACATTAGTTGTGTAGGCAGGGGATTATCAATGTGTCAGTTTGGCAGGAAGACTTGGCAGAGAAAGGAATTAGTCACGGAAAAATGTCAAATGTCAGGAAGCGAGGGACAAAGTATAGGAATGGTAAATACAGCCCTTACAAATGAGAATGCATTTGTAGGAATGCTGTCATTTTCCACAGCAAACATTCAGCAAGACGGAGCTGTGAGCTTTCACCCTCCTACTCAACTATTTTTAATGTGCTGTTTTTTTCTGTTATTATTCTTTTAAAATATAATCACCAAAATGGTCCCATGTGGTTGGGTATTGTTTTTTTTTTTTTTTTTTTTTTTGGAGCGGGAATGATTTGCTTTAGAAACTACTAAACAATGTAAGATCAGAGATGTTTAGTTGGCTATAAGGGTCCTGGAGACAAATTAAAATGATAAGGGTTCACAAACAAAGTTAAAATGGGTATAGGATTGGAAACACAAACCTTGCCATTTCTCTACTCGTGGGCACCACCACCAGGGTAATGTTTTACCCCAAAGACCAGAGCAGACATTGCAGAGTATTTCAGTAGGTTAATTTATAAATTGTGTATACAGCCATTTCACCGTTGAGATGTTCTAAAATCAAACAATGTGTTTTTGTATACACAGGTGACAACGTTTCTGTGAATTTCTGGCACATGATATGCAACTACTGAAAATATCACCACATGCATACATTTGTTATGTTTGTGATGTTTTGGGGTAATAAAAGGGTTATTTTTTATAATATACCAACTCCACCTAACCAGTTCCACTTGAGTCAAGTCAGTAGAAAATAAAAACATAAAAAAAAACATTTTTTTTTTTATTATCTTATTAGCTTTGTATGTGTTTAAAAAAAAAAATGTTGCCTCCTCTTAATTATACTCACTAAACTATCCAACTATCTAAATTAAGCCAACCAACCCAGAATTCCCATCTCTACTATACTGTAGAGAGTCTTGCCATTAATGATGACTTACTCTTTTGAAATATAACAATCACTTTTGTGCCTACTCCCACCTACTACCTATACAACACCTGTACACTAATAGCTGTCTTGGCCTAGCCCCACTCCTATACTTAGCTAGCCCTGTTCCTATGGTTGGCTAGCCCAACCCTTATGCGAAGCCCCACTCTAATCTGCAATATAGTACGATAATCTATGTTATGGGTAAGATGAAACTTTTTATAACATTAATACCTTAAAGTGATCTCAGCGGACTTTTTTTTCTATGGCAGCCCAGTGAACTGACAGATTAGCTGTAATATAATACAACAGGCTCACTGCGATCTTTGAAGAATGATAAATATACTTTTAAACCAATAAATACGGTAATTAAACTTGCAGACGTAGTATGCGTGCTTCATATGGGGGTTTACTAAGCCCAGGAAAGGTTCTGTTAGCCTGGTCTCACCAGTGTCATCACTCAGCTGATTTTAAGCTACTGTAACGGTATCTTGTGTAAAATAACATAGTTAAAATATTAAATTCTGTATTACCGGTAATTCATCAAAAATAGATTTTCATGTAAAGGGGCCAACACTTTATTACAACACTTTATTTGATCACACTTATGTAGCTATAACCTTATGCTGTGTTATGTTAAATTATATTTAAAATCCATGCCAATGCTAATACAATTCTATGATTTTTATCATCTTGTAATATTTATAAAAAACACATTTGTGTTACAATTTGCCTTACAATTTTATAGCTCTAATCTTACAAGCTCTTACAGACTCTTCAATGACATGTTTACTTTTCCAATCATGACCCATAATGGTGATCATCTAAAAGAAAGGTTTGGAACCACCTAAATCAGAACCTTCACGGCTTTTAACATGTGTTCTCTGCAACAAAGCTATTTATTCACGTTGCAGTAAGTATAGTTCGTCTCATTAACTATGCATTATGGAGGGCAAAACTGGCACATTCTAAAGGAGAAGTGTGCTAGTTGTGCCCTTCATAATACTGTGAGATTTTGTATCTCACTGGTTTATTGAATAACATGAAGTATAAGACATATCTGATGCTTCATGCACATTGAGGTTTGATTGTCCCGGAAGAGGGACGCAAAAAGCTGGGTTGTGTTAGGCTGGTGCCAGAGACACAGTGGGGAAGATTGGAATGCCCTTCAATTACACCCCTCAATGACTGCTACTGTTAAAGATAAAAACACAGAAACCCTGTACTTAGTGAGCATATCTCTGTGGATAAGTAGCTATTTTCGTAACCTGATTTCCAGTTTATTGTCACGGCTGCTTTCCTTGTAGGGTGTTTTGGAATAAAAATAAATCATGTAGACATGTGGTGTTGCAGAAGATGCAGCTGAATATTGATCACTCTTTGTTCTTCTATTCATTTTTAGAATCTTCTGTTTTGTTTTTCCTTCATTATAATGTATTTTCTCCACCTCCTGAAGAATGGGCAAATGGTATGAATGCCATAGCAGATCTGTTTTGTTACTTATGGGATCTGTAAATATATAATATTTGAACACATCATTAACTTTTTTTTCTCGTTTTCTATGGGAAGAACAACCAGAATCAATTAGTATACCAACCCCCTCCTTTCCAAAAACCGAAAGCACCTTTCTTGAAATATCTGCATGCTTGGGAGCCGCTCATCAGCCATTGTGTTGAGATCAGACAGTAAAAACTAATGCTATGGTAGTGGTACACACAAAATCTGTGCTTAAATTGGATTGTATTGCCAGTCACAAATTTATCACGGGCATAAAAATCTATGAATAGATTTATAGCAATCAGGAGTAAAAGAGACAATGTGTTGTAGGATGTCAGATGTTCTTATGGTGATTTATTGTAGAGAAGTCCTTTAAAGCTGTATTCTATCCACTACCTGGGAGCCGAAAGTCCCTATGGAGAACCAGCTAGAAGGCTGTGAGCTGTTAGTAAATTCAGACAGAACAGAGCTTTAAATATTTAAGCCACTCTGTATATTGCGAAAGTTTCTTGTTTTGAAGAGAATACTTTCTTTCCACTTCCAAATTCACTCACTCACTAAATCTATGGTGATGTCAGTCTCTCAGCAAGAGACTTGGCAATGTTCCCTCTCATGTCTTGCATCCTTTCTGTTGCTTGCAGATCTGGTCAGAGAATGGGCTGATAAGAAGGAAAAAAGGAAAGATAATGTCTTGCTAGGATTCTACACTGGTGGATTGGGGAGCGAAGGAAAAGAGCCTTGCCTCCAGACCTTTCCTACTGTTCCCTTATCCTAATGCAGCATCGCCTGATGTTACTAGCGAGTTAGTACATGGCAGTGGTGCTACAGAGCAGGTGAAGTGTGAGTGTTAGTTGCATTGATCAAACCTCACCATTAACTGATGATTCTAGTTAAGACATTTCAGCAGATTAATAAAGTTATATTTTTCCATGGCCAGTCACCATTAGAGTGGAGATCTTAGCATATCAAATACAGTTTCCATTGAGAGATGCAGATTTGACAATTTCTCAATTGTGCAATAACTATTCATCACTTTTTTTACTCTGCCAGACCTGTTATTTTTTATACTTCTCCATGAAATATTATCTGCCATGCAACTGCCCCTTTACTCCCTCATGTGGTGTCAATTTTTTAGACCTTATGTACATGAACTTTTTAAAAAAAACAAAAAACACTAAGTTTTACAAAAGATGGAATTATTTTTAGTTGGGTGGAAATGGGAATTCTTGGATGGCTTTGTTTACATATTGTGGGATAGGGAGAAAAAAATCTTTAAAAACCATAAAAACTTTTTAATTTTTTTTTTATTATTTTTTACTGCATTGAATCAAGTGGATTTGTTTTGTTGAAGTCGGAAGAAATAAGTATATTCTAAAAAATTAACCCTTTTTATCACCAGGATTAATTGCTCCTTGTCCTGTGATTGTAAGATTTTCGGACACTACCTGCAGCTGTTTCATGTGTTTTACTTGAAATTGTGAATATAGCAGGTCTTTGGGCAACATTTACATCCATAGTGAATTCTTACTGTGCTCCTTGTATGGGTTTTCAAAGTAGTCATTTTTGGTAAATATATTGGACAGGACTGGGTAGCACACATTGCGTGTAATCTTTGAGGCTGCTTTATTATTGGGCTGTTTGGTTGGACTTTCCACTACGCTGTAAGTAGCCATTCCTCCCCTATTTAGCACTACCCATCAGTGAATTGTATTTGTTTACAGTAGGAATTTATACATATTTCTCGGTGTGTTGTTGCATACATATAACATTGTGTCACTCTAACTTAAAACAGACATGCCTTGCATATTGTACAACATATTAAAAACATACACACGTTACAACCAGCGGAGATGTCTCAGTGTGAAATGAATGTTGATTCATCTTGCATGCCCATGACTGGTTTAGAAGAGTACATTGTGTCTTACTGCCTTGTTGAGACACAGGTACTTAATGTACAGATAACTGGTGAGCTTAATTGGAGGGTGTAGCTTTTCTGTGACATTTGCTGGAACTAAGGCTCTTGAATGTTTCTTCCTATTACAACCAAGAGATTAATGCTACTTTCAAATGCATGTTGGGGGGGAAGGTATAGAGCAGCTGACTGTTGATAGCTCTAAGTATATCTGTTCATCTGTATGACATGGATAAAGATCACTTATCCTTAGTTTATAAAAATCTGAATCAAGGGGGGCACTCATGTATCCTTTAATTTTAAAATCACATTTTTCAAGCATAACAAAACTAACAAACAAAACAGAAGAGGTAATACTTAAGGGAAGGTTCCAGGTATCCCATTTAGGACTGAGCAGCCGTTTTTTATGAAAAAACATGTATATACATATACATTACTTGGTCATTCAACATGGGAAGCCTGAAGCCACAATTTAGTGCAACTAATCCTTGAAATAAATATCCTTGAGTAAATAACACAATACCTTATCTTTTCCACTAAATGATTTCAGGGCCTTGAATATCCCCTGAAGTCACTACAAATTCAGGAGGGTGTTTTATCTCTGGTTAAGTAAAAACGAAATAGTTCCTACTGTAAATTAAGTGCCAGGAAACAGATAACCAAACACACACACCAGGACAGGCTTTTCCACACCGACACCCAAAAACACACACACCAGGACAGGCTCTGCCACACCGACACCCAGAACACACACAGGGCAGGCTCAGCCACACCGACACCCAAAAACACACACCCCAGGACAGGCTCTGCCACAGACACCCAAAAACACACACCAGGACAGGCTCTGCCACACCGACACCCAAACACACACCAGGACAGGCTCTGCTATACCAAAAACACACAAACAGCAGGACACAATATACGACACAGACATCAACACCAGGATGGATTTTCCACACTGCATTGTCGTTGATACCCCCCTTAGTGGTTTTGTCCCTTGTGTATTGATGCCTCAGCCAGCACCTTTTTAGTATAGATTAATGTGGTGCCCCCAGACCCTTGTATGATCGCTTCCACCCATCACTATTTGTATTAATGCCCCAGCGAGCCCCTTCCTTTATTATTGATTTATGTGAAGGCCCCATCATATATAGACCCTGATGCCGATAGCAGCTATAGATCAACAGATTATGGAATTACCAACATTATATCTATCTTAAAATATGATATGATCTTCAGATAAGTTACAATGAACAAACAATCTGTTTTAACTAATAACTGCTGATGTGAACCATGCCGCACAAAAAAAGAAATCTCTAAAGACACACAATCAACTATTTTTGATCTCCAGAAAGCTGCAAAGGGTTACAAGGTAAGGGTTTAGTTATTCACCAATCCTTAGACAAATTGTTTATGAATGGGATGATTTAGTACTGTGGCTACTCTCCCTATGTGGGGGCACAGCCAAAATGACTCTAAGGACACAAAACAGAATTCTCAATGAGGTAAAAAAGAACCCTAAAGTAACAGTTAAAGGCTTGAAGAAATTATTGGAACTGGTTACATCGCTGTTTGCCTGGAGCTTGCCAAATAGCTTCACAACACTACTGTGAAAATGTTATTTTCACTAAAGAAACTAAGGTTGAATTGTTCGGGAAGAACATGTAGCACTAGTACTATGTATGGCATAAAAAGAACATTACATATTCACATGAAAACATTATCCCAATAGTAAAATATGGGGGATGGAGCATAATTATTTAGGGCTACAATGGTGCCCCAGGGCCTAGATAGGTTGCCATCATCAAGGTGAAAATGAATTCCCAAGTTTATCACGTTATCATACAGGATAATGTCAAGGTGGCTGTCTGCCAGGTGAAACTCAGTATAAGTTGTGTAATTTAGCAGGAAAATCATCCTAAACACCAAAGTAAAAATACTACAGAATGGGTAAAAAAAATCTGCCTTTTGGCGTGGCCCAGTCAGAGACCAGACCTTAACCCATTAGAAATGCTGTGAAATTACCTCAAGACAGCCGTTCACACCAGACATCCTAGAAATCGGTCTGAGCGTAAGCACTCCAAAATTCCTCCTGAACATTGTGGAGGTGTGATCCGCAGCTACTGGAAGTGATTGTTTGAGGTTATTGCTGCCAAAGGAGGTTAAACCAGTTGTTAAAACCAAGGATTCACTTACTTTTTCCACCAGCACTGTTTAATGAGTGTGTTCAATAAAGACATGAAAGATTATCATTGTTTGTACATTTTTAACTGAAGCACATTGTGTTAGCTATATTTGTGATGTAGATGAGGTCACAGTTTATGGACAATTGATGAAGAAAGCCAGGTAACTCTAAAGGCAGGGGCATAAATAGAAACCACAGGGCCCTTGTACAAAAATTGCCTTGGGCTCCCCAAATTCAACAGCTGGTCTGTGCCATCATTGCCTCCAAACAACTTGTCTGTGCCTTCTCTGCCCCTTGCCCCCCCCTCAAACATACAACAAATTACACGCACTTACTCATACTCACTAACACACACTCTACCTCACTCGCTCACACACAAGTACACACCCATGCTCACATACATGAATAAATACAAACACGTATACATCGAGCCCACCCCTGTTTATCTCTCACCGCTCCTGCAGCTTGCTGTCCAGCTGCTCACACACTGCTCACACACTCGTTTTCACTGTGGGTTCACGTGACTAATGCTCCTGTCTCCATATGACAGTTCATAATAGTTTAAAAAGGGCCCTGGAGCAGTGGAGTCCAGGTCGGAAGGACCCTTTCTAAACTATATTGAACCGGCTTGGGGAGACAGGAAGAAGGGGTTGCAGGGGTCCCCTGTAGTTACGCCAGTGCCTCAAAGGTTTACTTACTTTGTCTTGCTACTGTAGAAAAAAGGAGTGTATAATTCAGTATTGATAAATGTAAAATGGTGTACTTGGGACATAGAAACGCTAATACAAAATCTAGGATATGGTAGGATATAGTACTATACTGTCTTTGACGACAGAGAAGAGGTATTTGTCAATATTTCTGAGAAGTTAAAGGTAGGTAGTCGCATCAGCAGAAAATGCAAGCAGGGTACTTGATTGTATAGCCAAAAGCATTAGTGGTACAAAAGGGGTTATTCTGCTACTTTACATACCTCAGACCTCACATAGATTCTCACCTAGGTATACAGTTCTGAGAACCTCATCACCAGAAGGATTTGATATTCTGGAGAGAGTTCAGAGAAGGGCTTACAATATGGTAAATGGTTTGGAGGAAAGACTAAACAATCACCACATGCATAGGTTGGAGGACAGAGGGAATGTGAGAGAATCTTTTCTATACATAAAGTAATTCAACAAAGTAGATGAGGAATGTATATTTATACAATATTAGTGCTGCTGTCCCATCTACAAGGCACACCATCCTTTGTACTGTTTAATGCCTAATTTAGGAATGCTTCTATATATAAAAGTTTATGTGTTTTAAATTTATTAAGTATTGAAGAAACCTTTAGTTTCACTATAGTTTTCACTTCACCGCCACATAAGACTTAGCAAAATGTGTAAGTAAAATATACAGCTTTCAGTGACTTTATGTCAACTTCCATTTAGATTAAAATGCTATAACATGATAACTGTGTACAACTAGAGGGTCAGAGGCTTAGCTTTAACAGAGGTAAGTGTAACAGTCTTCCAGTGTTTGAGGCTGATACAGTGAGGGAATTTAAATGTGCATCAGATGGACATATGGCTATCCTGATTGTGAGACAAGACCAAGAACCTGATTTTTTTTAGAAGAAAATGGGCAAGCGAGATGGGCCAAATGGCTCTTATTAGATGTCAAATTGTATGTTTCTAGGTATGTGGCTTCAAAAAAGTTTTGATTGTTCTAAAAAATGCTGAAACGTTCAAATAGTTGAAACAAGGTATAGGTTGTCATTGGTTTAGGAAGAGGGATACTTAAAATAAAATTAAAATAACTTTCAGCTGTCCTTGGATGAAGGTATTCATGACACTGGGGATGAATCTTTGCTAATCAAACTCTGCTTTTAATGAAAAAACTATATTAAAATCACACATTTCAAACACCTGAACAAACTGTTACCAAAGGGTTCCTGTCACATGCAGAGCTATAAAGGATATCATAAATGTTGGCTTTCACACAGCAAAGAGTCCATGGCAGCTAAATATTATATAGAAAGGGAGGAAACTTACAGTAAAAGGCACCTCACCTACTTATTTTGCTATTACTAAAATGGATATAAGCTATCTATAAAATAAAGCAACAATCCATCTGCATTATAATAATAATAAGAATTGAATTTGATGAAAATATTCTCCAATAGCTTCACACGTGTACAAATTACAAATGACAATGAGCCTGAAGCTGTAGTGGGGCATGTTTCATTCACATAGACTATCTATGTTCACATTATTATCGGCAATATGTATCATAGTCATTTAAGTATGTTGCCTTTGTCCTGTGATGGGGTTCCTATTAATTAATGAAGGCCAAAAGTAGCTGCATAAAATGCTTCTATGGTCCTACCCACCTGTGCTTGTAGTCTGTCCAACAACAGATGTTGCAGTTGTTGGTCTATAATCCTTATGTAGGAAATTCATGTAGGGTTCCCATAATAACCTGGCAGCAGTGGGGCGCATGTGCACGTGAACCCCCAAGCGCAAAAGGAAAAAAACATTTGCAAAATGAATCAAAAATCCATTTTAATCTAAATGGAAGCTGACATAAAGTCACTGAAAGCTGTATATTTTACTTACACATTTTGCTTATGTGTCGGTGCAGTGAAAACTATAGTGAAACTAAAGGTTTCTTCAATACTTAATAAATTTAAAACACATAAACCTTTATATATAGAAACATTCCTAAATTAGGCATTAAACAGTACAAAGGATGGTGTGCATTGTAGATGGGACAGCAGCATTAATATTGTATAAATACTTATAAATGCTTGAAAATTACATTTGTTATTCAGTGCAGTCTCATGGAGGAGTTATATACATTTCATGTAAAACATTCCTTTATTGATTTTCCACTGAAGAACATACTCGAGGTTGAGTCTGGGCGCATTAAGGATGCAGACAGTCTTAAAACCAAACTTGAATCTAATGAGATTAATAATGATCTAATCTGTTTTATTCTTGGTTTAAAATGAATCTTATTGTACATACCTTTAAAACTTTCCAAATAAGATGACCAAAGACATCGTGATGTATATTGAATTTTATAGAGTTGGCTTTTTTTAAAAAAAACAACAGTTATTATCAGAACCATATTTTTATCTAATAGGACCAGAGGCTTATTGTGGCCTAAAATATCAAGTCAAGAGGCAACAACAGAAAACCTGCCACCAAACTGGGGCAAATTGCCAATCTCAGATGGTCCATACTAGCCCTATACCAGAGTGTCATCTGCATGCCTGGGAACTTCTGGGCTTCGGCTACCGCCTTCCCATGCGGGACGCGGCCAGGACTGCACACTGACGTTGGTGGGAGGTCCCACTGATGCCGGGGGAAACACCCCCATTTAAAAGAAAAATGGGCGGGGAGTGGGGCGTGTCAAGACCCCACTCCCGTGACCCGGAGGATTTGGGTCTTGACCCGGAGAACCGGAGAAGCAGTGCTCACCCAGCAATTTCCAGGTCAAACCCAGAGAGTTCCCAGCCAGCTGCCTCTCCATAAAATGCATTTATAGGCTGCATGCTGCTGTATGCATGTGATAAAGGAGCAGATCAAGAGGTCATAGTATAAAACTAGAAGGTCAGAGGTTTTAATGTAATGTACATAAGTTTTACTTTACTGAGAGGGTGGTAGATTAATGCAACAAACTCCCATCATAAGTGATAGAGGCATGGGGTCCACAGGATGTTTTCCATGGATAAAAATTGTCCTCCCCACCTTTCCCCTCTCCCACCCTAATAACTGCTTGCCTCCTCCTCTATGCCTATGTTTTGATGGCTTAGGAGCGTGGGTTTCCTGGTGTAAGAAAAATGTTAATTATCCATTGATAGAAACAATTATATGACCATGGTAGCAGTAGCTAACAGACCAGCATGTACCTGTGCAACGTGATAACTCTAATTTACAATAATAGCTGGGGTGGTAAATATTATCAACACCTACTCCAGTCTACAATTCCTATGGTGTTCATGGCTGACTGTATATCATGGCAGCTGAGGAATGGGAGCACACCAAGTCAGGACAAGAACCTACCCTACTCACAATTCCCAGACTCCAGTGAGGCATCAATCTTAGAGGTACGGGGGACATTGGTGAATATTTCTGTTTTTATATTATAAGGTAAATAAAATAAAACACAAACATATTATAAATAAGAAACTCATTTTTTATTTTTAATATGTAATTATTGCAACCTGATCACTTATTAGTGGCACTTTATGTCAATATTATAATACTCATGATGTTCAGCCAACTAAAGGGATGACTGAGGATCTGTGCATTCCACAGCAGCTGTAGTACCAATCCATAATGATCTCAAAGCTAACCTTTGGCACTTCAGCTGTTGAGCGCTCACTTTCCAATGATGCTTAAAACCAGAAAGGCTGAGAATCGTAAGAGATATAGTCTCACCAGCTGGAGTATTATCTAATCGTAGCTGCAAAAGATGTTGAAATAAACTATCTTGTGTCTGCAGCATGCATGTGTCTCTGCCCAGGTCTCTGTGCCTGTGAAGGAGCCGCTGCCAGAGTGAAGAGAAGGAGACCAGTTAGCCGGAGAGGAAGAGAGCAAACCAAACCATTCTGACAGCACGGGGTGTACAGAATTAAATAAAAGCTTTTTTTGCTGCACTCTCCTGACTACTAGGTGTTTTCCCTGCTGCTGCTCCAGCAAGTGACCCACGTGTGCGCCCTCCCCGAATGTCCATGAATAGAGGCTAATACAGAAAGGGAATAGGCATGGGATATGCATAAAGCTATCCTAAATCTAAGAAAATGTCAAGGACTGATTAAGACCTGAGTCTTTCTTCAGGAAAAATGTCACACCACAAAGTCTGAAAAAATTACAGGCAAAGTCTAAATTGAGCAGAAAGGACACAAAATGTTTCAGGTCAGATTGACTGGGGTCAGGGCTGGCAGCATAGGATTGTTGGGACACAAGCCAATGATAGATACTGAACGGAAGTCAGCAAATACTCCAAGTCAAACACATTTAATAGCAATCCAAAGAAATGCCAAGAAGATAACAATGAAGCCTATCAATTAAGCACAGCTTAGTAGGAGTTTTAATTAAATTTGGTTTGATCACGTGGAAGGGGGAAGGCCCTTTTGGTTGCATCACTCGTCGCCATCTGCATTACGATTTGTACTTAGCATGTAGCCGCAATGAATCTTCTATTCTGACTAGATGCATTGCTTTGGAAATCATTCATGTTTATTCAACAGGCTTCAAGTTGACATTCACTAAATATTTATGGCAACTAATGTGTACTCTAGGATGAAGTGCTTCAGGAGCATCTCCAAGCTTTCCTGAGTTGTCTTAAGTTGCTTCTGATTTCAAGATTAACTAGTAGGGACCCAGTTGCCACATTGCCCTTGATATTGACCAACTCATGGAAGCTACAAAATAGATTTTAATAGAAAGTGGACAGGGCTGAGGGGACCAAGTTGCTTTCCTTACAAGGACAAAGTTTGCCCTTCAAATTTTATAGTAAGTATCCAGGGATAAGGTCAGTTATCAAGCCAATCTTGGTGTTTATTTACCAAATAAAGTGTTGTGCAGGAGAGTTATGGTTTCAACTACTTGGCTTCACTATATGTTATGTCTATTCAATCTCAGGGAACTTCTGCTGCAGGAAGAGCTTGTCTCGCTCCAATTAATAGTTAAATTAGTGAAATTTCTACAAAAGTCTTCTCACCCATTGAATTAAGCATTGTACACGGCAAGCTCAGCCCTTCTTGTGGGGAAAAAACATTTCAGTGTTGGCACTTCATACTAGAACGCAACAGTCTTGCAAACTCTCCCTTTAGTGAATAAATCAGATTAGGGGATCTGTATAAATAGTAAAAGGAAGATAACCAAATAGTAGTTCAAGAAACATGACCTCTGTGAATACAATTAAATAATGTCCATCCAACCTAACACTATAAGACTGTGTTAAGAGAAGACCAATGTTATGTTTAACTAGACATATCTGTGTTGATTCGGCTTCCTGTCTCCTCAGCACCACACAGTGTATTTTCCGTTTTAATGCAGTTTCATTGTGCATGACTTGGAAAGTTTCTCAGAAGTGATATTTTTACAATGTTGGCAAGTTATGGGCAAAATTCACTGCTAAGCAGAAACACAGTGACTGAGTACAGTGTCTGATTGCAATATGCTGTGTGTGTGTAAAGTCTGTTCCTCAGGTCCCAAAAGATAAAGCACTATGAACCTTATTACCAGATGCATCTGCTGGTCTCCTGTAGTCTCCTGACATCCTCTGAAAAAAGGGAGAGCAGAAGGTCTAATTGAACTGCTTGGGAAAGCCAAACATAGAGCTTGGGATAAGAGACGTATGCTGCAAGTCCATCAAATAGCAGAAGCTCCAATTTTCCCTCTCACATTAGGCTGAGAAGGATTAAGCATCATACCCTGATGTGTAACATGGCCGAGGGCCTCATTAAGATGGGAACATTATACAGAAAGCAATCAATAGAACAGCAGGTTTTCATGTTATCGGCTTCAGCCAACGAAACAGAACATTACCCAGGGAGGTGACATTGCAGTGAACTTCACTGAAATTAACAAACTAGGTTTGCATCTAGATTAAAAGAAAATTGTGTCATTGTAAGGTATTGGCAGAGTGGGAAACACAATCTCAATTCAAGTTGTGTTCTTGGCTGTGCAACATGTTACTCACTTACGTTTTTTTTACATCCTGGTTGCAATGGGTTTTTATGGAGTGTCATCTTCAACGCATGCAACTGCAATGTATTTCTGCGTAGACCACTTTTCTGTGTTGCTGTACAGAAGGACCCCTTGAGACCCTTCTAATTTGTGGAGATGTCTATTCACCAAAACAGTGAATTAGAACTGAGAAGAGAAATGTAATCTCACCTCTGTAGAGGACAGGGTTTCTACTGATAATGAGTTTTTACTTGGGATAAAAGATGAGTTTAGCTTGTCTATTCCAAAGCTAGCACCGACATAACAATTTTCATCTCACCACAGCCCACCTTTAGAATCCAGACTTTAGTGAAGAAACAAATCATCCGATACACGTCTGCAAGCATTGTTGAAGTGTAGTAAATAATTGTTTAATTATTAATATTATATTAAGTTGGATCATACCTAACTTAATTAGGGGTGGTTATATTAATGCACAAAGGACCTAGTTCTAGCAGTCTTAGAAGAGACTATATGATAAGAGCGAATACTGGGTCGATTGGGTAAAGTAGGCAGACCTATCATGTGAGAAGAGTGAAGACTGGTTAAACCAGTAGGGAGGGGAATGCACAATGTTGCCTGGTAGCCAACATATTGTTCATTGATTTCATCAATTTAAATCCAAGTTTGGAAATCTGTTGATTGTGTTGAATAATCAAAGAGTATTCAGTTTCAGAAATAATCTAAATCCGTCCCCAAATTCAGTATTAGTAATCGATTAAAACAATGCAGATATCTCTTGTAAAATTGCACCATATGGTTCTATGAAGGCTGAAGACAAAAATATAATGGAATTCACTGTCAAGGGTAACAGCAACTAAAAAGTGATGACACTGATTGATGCAATTTCTGTATCTACAAATATTGGTCGACCAGTGATCCAAAGCCTTCTCCTTCCCACTGCTCCTAATGATTAAATATCATGAAGCAGGGGTTAAGAGTTGTTCCTTACGTACCTGATTGCAGTCTTAGCTCCCGCTGGTTCTGCTAGAAAGTTATTCTGTGGAATGCCAGCTTCCATGAATATTTTAGTGAAAACAAAATGTATTCTTAAAATAAAATAGATCAGTGATAAAATGGAAATTAGTCATTTAATTCAGATTAGATAGTGCCATGTTTCTTAAGTAAAGAGATTTTTTTCTGATAAATCCTTTGATGAAATCCTGGAATGCCTATGAGTTAGAAAAAGTGAATTATATTTCTCAAATAATGCATATTTTTATGAGATTCCTTTCACTGACATATCTGTAGCTTTTTGCATCTATTCTGTGTATGGGAAAAATTGCTAAAAAGCATTTAATGTCTCATACATTAATAGTTTGCCCTTGCATTTTGTTCTTTGGAAAGTAGCTGTGGGCATTGATGATTACTATAGCCAAAATCTGTTAATGAAGGCACTGGGCATATTTTTGCATTATACTGTGGGGAATGGGAAGACTTACATGAAACTGCAATTCAGATTCAAGTCATGTATGACCTAGAAATAGGAGATGCCTCACCCTTATAAGACCTTCCCATTAATCTGCGGTCCCACTGCACGTGGGCATAGAGGAAGTATGACAAGTGACTTTGAGACAGAAAGGACACCTTGCAACAGGACACACATTCTGCATTGCTTGACAGCTAAAGCTAAACTAAATCTAAAACACGAAGACTCTTTATATAGTCTCAGTTATTGTAGTTAAATCCTTGTATTATGCATATAAAATAATATTAACTTACATAAAGGTTATAGGCAATTAAAGGTAATTGCCACCTACTGTTTCTTAATGCAGTTGGGAACTGGTAAAGAATATAAATTAATGGGCCCTACAATATCTTACTCACAAACCAAGCTCCTGAAGCCTTCTAAACTGATATGTTCGTAACAATATCATATTTATCTTATACTTGAATTTGTAGACAAGAAAATTCTTCAAAAGGGGCTGGCTCAGCATGACCCCTAACAATGGGCCAGCCTGCTCTGGAAGGCAGGCTCTTAGCCTAGGTCACATGCAGTGATGGTATGGTAAGCTATAATTAAGTGAGTCTGTGGTCGGAAGAGGGAGAGTGTGTGTGAGAGTACTAGAGAGTTTGTGTGTGGGAAAAGTTTACATGGTGGGTGCCGCCTGACTGTACTTTCCAACCAGGCCAAATGGTGTCAGCCCTTACGTAAGTTTTATAGTGCCTTTTGTGTAGCCTCCTTTACATATAACTACTGTGGCAGAAAGGTAATAAAAGTCTAAAAAAGTGTCAAACATAATAACAGAAAATGACATAATTATGTTATGATAGATGTTATGAAATGTTCTCTTTACATTGTTCAGTCCTACATAGAGGATCAGCTAATAATGAGGTAAAAGTTAATTCAGCATTTTTTTCTCACAAAAGAGGAAATTGACAGGAGAGTTTGCAGAAGAGTCGCAGTCTCAACTTACTGGTTTTACATGACTGCTTAAGCCCATAGCCCGAGGTCAAGGAACCCAACATAAATCTTAACCTCCACATATCCCCCCAAATAAAAACAGACACCATTAATGGGGAAAGGGCTTTTGGCCACAGCTTTATTAGAATTTTACATAAACATTCCCCAGGCCAGCGGTACAACATATAACCCATCCTAACGACCTGCCAGCTGTTAAGCACTAAACCCAACAGGTAGATAATTACCACACAAACCAAGAGTCCTAGCCCCGTGGGTTCCATAAGCAGCCCATGGGCAGGGCCGGCCCAAGACAAAGTTTAAAATGCCTCCCCATTATCTACCCTTCCCCCCCCCCGTACTTACCTTTCAGCAGTCCTGCAGTGAGTCTCCCTGCTCTGTCTCGGTGCCGGCTTGTAATGCTGAGCTCAACATTACACGCCGGCACCGAGACCGAGCTAAAGGGCTCGCAGAGGAGAGAGAGGGGCGCCGAGCGGGTACTGATAGCTTGGTAAGATAAAACCACTCGGCGCCCTCTCTATCTCTCTTCTCTGCTTAAAAAAAAAAAAGGGCTTGGGTGCCGCCTGGAGCGGTTGCCCCACTCGGCTCCATTGTAGGGCCGGCCCTGCCCACGGGACACGCCTCGCCAAGCCCATTATGGGCAAACATACCATGCTTATTTGAAATCTGTGCTGGCCAGGGGACCCAGACTGCAGCTGTGACAATCAAACAAAACCATGTTGAAAAAGAAAAGTAACAAACAGATAAGTAACTTGACAGACCAGAATCAGTGTAAAATAACCATCAGATTGAAAACACAAAATGAGGCGGGCGGGAGGGGAATGTCTGCAAGGTAGCTGGTGACAAAGGGGAAAGAGGTAATATTCACCTCTTGTAAGGGCAGTGTATGTGTATATGTGTGTGTGCGCATCGACTGTGCAACGTCATATCCTTGCCCACCAGACTCAAAGCAGCTAGCCCTCATCTGCTCTCCCTTACATGTACACCCATATGCATGCATCTGTTTCTGTTGATTTTTTGGGGGAAGAGGGGGAGGGGACCTAGTGCATTGCTTTGCCCAGGGCCTAGCCTACAATTATATTAAAACAGCCCTGACTAGTCCCAAGAATTCAAGGAGACTTGAGGCAAATGAACAAAGCTTCAGTATGGAATGACATAGGGGCCACCTTGGTAGTTAACTTACTACCAGAGCCCATGAGGACCTTTGATATTTTTCTTCGCCACACTTCACAGAATAAATCAGAAATCTGTGAGCTATATCTCATGAGGAGAGAATTCTGAATTTTAACTATGCTATTTTTGAAGCAAGAAAAAGTAGTGAAGCAGTTAAGCTATATTCCTTTATTTCTACCCAGTTCACTTTGTATTTAATGGGGTATGAGTTCTGATGTTTTTGGTTTTTTTTTTTTGGATCCATTATAATAAATGGTGCCTTTGATTCTGCTCCATTGCCTCTGTATAAATCATGATTTGGTCTCGACGGGAAAGGTCAGTTTATCCACCCCCCCTTTTCTGCACGCATGGACTCTATTATGTGGTGGGAGTTTAGCCTTTATATCACTTCATGATATAGAATGCGATTATAAGCGGCTATCAACCGCTCCCTACTAGCTGGAAGCTGCACTGTGTAAATACACAACTGTCAGGGCTTAGTGATCCAAAAGAGGTTCTGAGCCAGAGGATCAGACCAATGTGGTAATTTTCTGATTGTAATGAATGGAATTCCACTACTACGGATAAACACCAGTAGAGCTAAAAATCATCAATGAGCTTACAGCGTAGAGGAGTGTTTGCAAACATATACTGATGTAAAAGATGTAAAAGAGAAATATATATACAGAGCCGGCCTTAAGTGTTCTGGTGCCTTGTGCGAACTACTCCATCCCCAAAAAAAGAAAGGAAAAAATCTCCCTCCTCTGCCCCTTCTCACTGCCCCCTTTGCCCCTTCTCACTGCCCTCCCCCTGTCCCTTCTCACTGCCTCCCCCTGTCCCTTCTCAGCTGTTCTTGCCCCCCCTTCTGCCCTCTTCTTCACTGCCTCCCCCCTGCCCCTTCCTACTTCTACCCTGCCCCTTCCCACTATCTACCCCCTATCCTTACTTACCTTGTTGCCGGAGTCCTGCAGTGGGAGTGGGAGGTGTCCGTCTTCCCGCTCTGCCGAGGTGCACACTTCACAGCTGAGCGCCAGCATGAAACGCCAGCACCGCGCCGGAGTCATGGAGAGTGAGGGGCGACGAGCGGTTGCTGAAAACTTCACGAACGACCGCTCTGCGTCCCTGCCCGGAACTTAAATGAAAACACCATTTTTTTTGTTTAACTTTATTTAACATCCTCCATGTTAAATAAAGTTAAAAAAACTTTATTTAACATGGAGGATGTTAAATAAAGTTACAAAAAAACAAACAATGTTTTAATTTAAGTCCCGGACAGCGTCCCTGTTGCTATGGCGCCCTATGCGGCCGCACAGGTCGCACACCCCTAAGGCCGGCCCTGTATATATATTTTATAAAATTCAGAGGTGCATAGAAAAATCTCTGAAAAAAAAATAGTCATCTTTAAAGATTTCATTTACATGAGAACATACTATCATCAAAACACTGGATAATGATGAAATAAGATAAGTCAACATCATTCTCTATAAAAGCCACATACAAAACATTTTTGTAACAGAACCTTGGGGTTTGGAAATTGGCTTTGGTATACTGCAGAATTACATAAGAAAACAGTCACCTTTTCATATTGTATTTAAAAAGAGTATTGTAAGAAATAATGTTTCCTGCTAATATTATTTTCTATGCATATACACACTTTAGGCAACCTGAATGCAACCCGAGTGCTAGGAACAAATGTTCTCAATCACGTGATGTACCTGTAAGAGGGTCTTCTTTGGAATGCCAGTGTATATTATGACTGGTCCAATAGGATTCCCAACATTCAATTCCCAGATATAGTAAGAACTGATACCCTAACTGTTAATGTAAAGGAGAAGAAAAACTCATGCTTAGTAGGGCAATGTATTTTATCTTTCTCTCCCATCTTGTCAAGAATACAGACCATTGTCTTCAATTGGTACTGTATGTATACTACTTTGTTTCAACAAATAACTATATTTAAGAAGACTTAGAAGCTGTGGCCTTGATTGCTCTTTGGTCATGGAAAAATGTAGATATTTAAGACAAACAAATATCTAAGTATGAAGTTGAACTCCTTCAGAGTAGTTCCCCAGGAGTGAACAATAAAGCTTGAAAGTGCACATGCTTGGTTAGCTAAGCAGGACCAGCTAGATAAACAAGATCTCCCATGTGGCTGTTATTCTATAGGGTAAATAAATCAGTGCTTTATCTTACAATATATTTTATGTGAGTATTTTGCCTATAACTAATCTTTATCTCAAGGCCATTGCAAGCCAGAGAATCTGTACTATGAGAGGCAGGTTGGCCTAGGGCGGGAGAAGGGCAATTGCTCCCTGGACCAGTCCAAAGTTCTTCAAACCAGACTGGTCCAATTTAGGCTGGCACACTCGCAAAGGAAGGATCGCAGTGGGGTTACCTAATGTGAAATTACCTCACACCAAACTTGCAACAAATACATTAAAAAACTCCTATCTAAGGCAAAAATACTGCAGATTTTCCCACACTATGTAGCCGTATATTGCTTAGCCCACCACTATGTCAGAGTACCCCAAAATCCTGTACAAAAGACAACAGATAGCAGACTTCAATGTATAACAGTGGTTAGGGGACTATGAAAATATAGTTTTAGTATAATGTACCAATTGATTATTCTGTATACTGTTTTTTTATTTTGATGACATTGACTGGGGTTTACTTAAAAATACATGACTACAGCCAAGATGTTTAAAGAACATTTTAGTCATTTAGGATGGAGTTAATTCTCTGCTAAGCATAGCTTATCTTCTTGACAAACCCTCACACAGATTATTCATTGAAAACTTCTTTCTATAGACCTTGTAACAATAGATGTTCTGTTCTCCAGTGGGACTCTCTAATTATAGATCATCATTCATTTTTTTTGTCCTCCCAAACTAAGTTTCAATTTGAATAGCAGTGAAATGTATTAATCACCGAAGCCTGACATGAATGTGTCTGCTGTTCTCCCAACTGCTTTACTAATGTTTTTTATCTCCTATCAAAATGTTTGCCTAATGGCAGAATGATGAAGGTATAAAGATATTAAAAGGGGCTCATTGGAGCTCCGGGTCCAGTACACCAACGGCTGATGTTAAGGCAAGTTTAACCCCTCAAGGATGAATGTTTATTTTCTATCAAATAAACCACAATGCTCCCTTTTTTCTTTAAGGGAATGGAGCCAGGTCATAATTCCATATCCGCGGAATTGGTCATAAAACCAGGATTGCCAATTGAGCTCCCTCTCCGTAACCACCACCAAGCGTTGCCCACCACAACCTTAATCTAACCACAAAACAGGTGTCCGTAGCAATGCAGGCATTACTGCGGTCCCTAGCCATCACACATTAATTCACAGCTAGGTCCCATTTAGGTGCCAAGCAGGGGGGATGTGGAATCCGGCACAAGGGGCGCACAAGGTCTGTGAGTCCTTAATCCTTGGGAAATTCGGTGAATATACGCTTTTGGCCGTGGGGGTAAAACACAGGGATGGAGGTGCAAACAATGAAAACATGAATGCGGCCAAACTAACATATGGGACAAACAGATGGGCTGTCACACTCACCTACAACTTACTCAAAAAGGAAAAGGGGGGTACATGGATGGTAAAAGGAAAAACTGGAGGAAAGAGAACAGGGCTGAGTAGTATCCAGAAAAGAGTTTACCAAGCTTGCATTTAATAAAAGAAATACTAGCTCATAGTCTCGTTAAGTAACCTGTGATTTTTATCATCACCCATAGACATGCTTTAAGGATCCTCTAGAACGCCACAAATATTACATTTCAGTTCTAGCCTTATTAGATTCTGCGTATCTCTTCAATCCAGTGACTTTTTATTAAACTCCTGAGTTTATTAATGTTGCCCTGGCTTCTAAAGAGCCAGATAGGAGCTATAAACGGCTAGTAGAGTATTTCTAAAATAGTCATAATTGTTTAAAAACTGAAGTTTTTTTCACTGAGCCTTTTTGTGAAGACCAGTACACAATTCTGATTAAGGTATATGTCACCTTGGTGGTGGTTAGGTCAGTAAATAAATAACACTAACAAGCCATATATGCATCTCCATACCTGGGAACTCCCTAGGTTTGCACGGAGATTGCCGGGTGAAGCACCCCATTTTCCCTTTAAATGGGGGTGTTTCCCGCTGACATCAGTGGGAATGCCCCCGACGTCAGCGGAAACATCCCCAGCTGGACCTCCCACTGACGTCAGCGGGACCGCCAACTGACGTTGGTGGAATTCCCTCCAACATCAGGGGGAACTCCCACCGACATCATGGGACCGCCTGCTGATGTCAGTGGGCAGTGCTGGTCGCTTCCCGCAAGGGAAGGCTCCTGGTAGCTGGAGCCCAGAAGTTCCGAGGTATGTGCATATCTAATGAATATATATATATATTTATATATATATATTAATACTCTCTCTCTATATATACAGTACTGTGCAAATGCAGGCAATAACGAAAAATGCTGTAAAGTGGGAGTGCTTTATTTCTGATTGCCCTAAATTTGTTCTGCAGTATTTCAACAACCCAAAACATACAGCCAAAGTAATTACGAACTATCGTCAGCGATTACACAAAGCAATCGAGGCTGCCTAAATCCACAGACGAGCTGTATTTGCTTCTCCAAGATGTTGCCACATTAACTATGCATTATGGAGAAATTACCTTCCTTCCTTCCAGATAAAATCTTCTCCACGTTCATACAGTGTCTATGCAACTTTGTGAATAAACCCCAATGCTTTTAAAGTCTTCAAGCAGGTTAGTGGACACTGTGCCCATATCTATCCCATGTTTCAGGTTAAAGTGAAGGTACCTTGAACCCTTCATCAAAATGAATGACAGCGACGACTGGATTTCTATAGCCCATTTTCAAATCCTTGTTGTCATGAACCTCCAGTAAGTTAAAAATTATTTAAAAATCATACAAGAAAATATAGACAAAGAAAGGGGAGATGACTTTTGAAAAAAAACTGGGCTCCTAAGAAGTGCTGCTTCTAATTAAAAGCCATGGGGCCACTGGGCAAAGTACAGTGGAGGAAATAAATATGGAAAAAAGCAGGCTGTGCAGGGCTATTGACATTTGCAACGGCTCGACATAGAAATGCAATGTGCTAATAGCACAGGACACAGCCTGCTGGACAGTACAGTCAGGAAGGAGAAAAATGATTACCTGCTACAGCCTTCTTTTCGCTAGGGGAACAAACTGAGAGCTTCAAACTAATAAGATGTTTGGGGAAAATAAGCCCTTTCTAGCACGTAGCACTTCCTGTTCTGCGAGGGGTGAAATACATGCGTCCCCGGCATTAGGACGAAAGATAATCTGAGCTCAAATCTCATGTTTTTCTTTAATAAGGCAATGCACAAGACAGAATGCTTGTTATGCCAAAATGGAATTCTAAATAGTCCAAAGGTAACATTTTCTAGTATTAGGGGAGCGTTCTAAAACACAATCTAAGCAGATGGATGAAACACAGATAGAAAAAGAAACATCTTTTCTTCCCTCCTACAGTCCTAAATATAACACACACACACATATATATATATTTATTTATTTTGCCGAAACCTTGTTCACGAAGCTACACCCGCCACACGTGCTGAGACAAGAGACACAATTATGACATTATCCAGGCTCCTATTGAACTTTGTTATGCACCTGTCTTGCTAGTTAATAAAGGGAAGTCTGTTTGTGATGGTAAAATCATACTGCAGATCTAACAGTTTAGCAGAGAGCTGCGTTTTCTGAAGATGTCTGTCCATGCGTTACAATGTGAAGTATCATCTTCTTTGAACGAGGAGACAAGTTTTCAAAGCCAATATGAAGCAAAATTATTCTTTCCGAATTATTCTGCTTCTTTAAACAGAAGAGATCCTTTGTTGTAAAGCCTCATGCAAACAATTCACAAAATGAGAGTTAGTTTTTGTTATTCTACTTGGACGGCTCAACCGAGGGTGGTGGATTTACAAGGTAATAAAGAAAGATCGCACCATTTGCATGTGAAAATTAATTATCAATAAAATTGATGCCGTATGTCAAACATCTTTCAGTAATCGGAAACTGGGACATTAACACCTGCTACATCAAGGCATTAGATCTTATTAAACAAAGCCTACTGATTCTACTTGTCATTATGAAAATAATAATAATTATTGGTGAAAATGATCATTCCTGCATTGGCCATCCTTATAAAATCAAGTCCATAAGCCCTGGGGATCCTACCGACTCTACCGAATCTGCTGGCGCTATAAAATAAATCTAAGGTAATAACTCCATTACTTTAATTGTATACATAAAACAAATATGTCTTGTAGTAATTTCAACCAGTATAATAGAGCTAAGAGATCTGTAAATGGATAGGCCAATGTAGTGTTTTGTGTTGTTCACTTAGTCAGGGAACTAAATATATTTAGTTTGTGCTCAAAATTAAACTAGCAAAGCTGACAAGAGAATATACTGCTTAATGTGGGAATTCTAACTAACTGCACTTTTATAGCATCTTGATAGCTATGAGACACCTAAAATGACAAAATAAAAGGGCTTAAAACCAATAACTTATTTATCTAATACGTGTTTGTGTTTAAAGAGCCCCATATTTTCCAAACATGAGAGAGTTCAACAATAACTTAAGAGGTTCAGGTATGTACCCATGCAACTGTGCTTAGCATGGGCAAGCATGGTGGGAACCTGGAGTCTTGACACACCCCGCTCCACACCCATTTTTCCCTTAAATGGGGGTGTTTTCCGTTGCCACCAGCGGGAACACCCCCGACGTCAGTGGGACCGCCCACCAACATCAGCGGGACCGCTCGCCGACGTCAGTGTGCAGTCCTGGCCGGGTCCCACTGACATTAGTGGGCAGTCCCACTGGGGAGGGGGCGTTCCCGCTGACAAGGACACGGAAATCTTAGCTTTTTGATATTCAAAGAAAATGCCACAGTGGAGCCGGATCCCAAAATATTCAGCACTTCTGGAATGCCGCCTTAGAAGATTCAGGGTCTGGATTCCAGTTTTGCTCTTTTCAAGCACTTTTCGGTCACTTCCTCAATTTTTTATGTGGCTAAAAAAGCACAAGCTTCTTAAAATAATGCATTATTAAAAAAAGGAAAGAAACAAAGAAATAATCAGGCTGTTGATGATCTTGATGTCATTTCCCAGCATGTGTTTTTTTATGTAAATGTACATTTTTTTTATACAAGAGCAGCTGAGTAAATATTTAGGTTTTGAGAAGAATTATATTTAAAAAGTGGGGTATTATTTTAGCTGTGGGTGATCATTTAATGCTTCTCAGCTAGACGTGAAGTCGTCCTGGAAGTGTTTACCTCTGACAAGCCGCTGTGAGTTTCCTGCCACACGTAAGGGAAGCATTAATAGATAAAGCTGAAAATTGCTTTTGATGAGGATAATTAAAATATTACTATAAGCAGTTATATGTGTAAAATTAATTTATTCCCGAAAGAGACATTTCAGGAATCCACTGGTTTTGTGTTAACATGTTCAGTGAGCTGTGAAAACACAGGCATCAGATTTTAATTATACTGGCCACGCAGTGAATAAATCCATAGCAGAGCTACTAATTCAACCTTGTGGGAGCAGTCAGGACAGTCTTACACAGCTTGCTAAGCAGTCTCTCACAGGACCAAAATAGCTATGACATTTTAAGGAATTAACCGTGATAACTAATTGCTTGTATGTCAAATAAAGAAAGGTTTGATTTCTTTTTGCTCCTCTTGTGTGCCTAAAAGTGTTATTGGTGGGTTAGTGAGGAGACCAATTACCTGAGGAGGGTGTGCGAGCTGTACTAGGTCAGGTCATATAGTATAATGTGTATTCAATCTGAACATTATATAAAATCTAAGCTTCTTTTACACAGGATGTGAAACTGGGCCCTCAGATCCAAGTCTGACACAAATAGGTTTTTTATTGGGTGCTATTTTTAAAAACAACAAATTTTCAACTATGACATCATTAATGTTGCTTAAAAGAACAGTTGTCTACACTTAAAAAAAAAGATTTACTCATTGAAATCAATACAGTTACAGTATATGATCCCACAGCTTCCCAATGCATTGCAGGACGTGTCTGCCCTTTTTATTTGATGGTAGCTTGTTTGTGTTTGATTGATGGTAGGAGAGCACTAGGAGCTCTCAAGTCCATGCATACAATACTATATGGACAGAAAATATTGGGACATATACCAACACAGACTTTTGTGCCATCACATTAATACATAGACATGAATATGTAGTTGATCCCCCCCTTTTGCATTTATAACAGCTTCCACTCTTCTGGGAAGGCTTTCCACAAGATTTGGGAATGTTTATGTGGGGATTTTTGTACATTCATCAAGTAGAGCATTTGTGGGGTCAGGCACTGATGCTGAACAAGAAGTCCTGGCACTCAATATACGTTCCAGCGCATCCTAGAAGTGTTTGTTTGATGGGGTTGAGATCAGGGACCTTGCATTGTGCACTGCGGCAGAGTCATGCTGGAATAGAAAAAGGTTTTCCACAAACTGATACCACAGTATTATTACTTGAAGGTGGGGTAACAGAGCCTGAAATGGGAAAAAGGGGGTAACGGAAAGGAAAACAGGGAGTACAATGCCTTGGGATTAAAGTGTCTCTGCCGGGAGCAATATAAATGCAGGTCATCTACCACTGTAGCACATCATTAGTAATAAAGGCGGAAAACGGCCCTGCTTGGCAACAGTGGGGACAGGTCAGGTACTGAACGAAAGGCAGGGGAAGTTAAATAGGGAAAAAAGGGAAAGGGACAAGTGGGGGAGAGGAAGAAGAAAATGAGGAAAAACGTAGACAGACCTGCGGATTCACAACAAATTCAAGCCAATAATACCATGCCTTTTGATACCTCTCCACATGCCCCTCCATTGTACAAGCCATCTTGTCCCGCACCAGGACCTGCTTCACCACTCCCTGAACAAAGAGGGATTGTGTCACAGAAGCCTCCGTGCCCTAGTCAGTCCAGTGCAAAGGAATCAGAGCATAATGTTTTTGTATTGGAAGATAAGTTATTATATTATATTGTGTTATTTTATAAAAGAAAGAACTGGTGTGAATGGTGTGAGTGCTTTGGTGAAGTTAGGCAGTACCAGTGTCACAGTAACCCCCTGTGGCTGAGGACACATGGGGTAGGTTTGGGAGGGGGCAATGATGGATTACTGGGGAGACTCCTTGCCTGTCCAGTCCCCTCTTATGTCTCATTGAGGGGCACAGGGTGACTGAAATATCCCATCTGGTATGCCCTAACCAAACTCCCATGGATTAGTGCTGACCAGATCCTAACCACAAATCCATGGAACTGTGCGTTGCCTGCCAGCATTTGGAACTGAGTCACCATCGACCTCTGTAGCCCTACCATGTTGCTCTTTTGGGGTTATACTGGACTTGTGGTGGGTCACAATCAGGGATGGTTACAGAGAGGAAACCTGGTTTTATTACCAATCCTTATTCCCTGGAACGTTCCTGACGGATCAAGTCGTTTTTTGGTACATAACATCCTTGGACTCTGAGCTCCTCATTGGAAGTGACACCTCTCCCTCGGGATCACCCTGAAAAAGTGACTCTTTGTCGGGTGGGCATTGCTGGCCATAGAACTGTATATATATATTGTTATATAAAATTATTTTTAACGGTGAGGGGTCATTTACGGTTTCGGCCAAGTGAATGCTGAATTTTCGGTTTCCGTTTCGGAAACACTAAATCAATGTTTGGCTTAGTATATAGTGATAGGGGTTATGCTGCATTATTGTCAATGTCTGGCTCAATGTATAATGATAGGTGTTATGCTGTACCACCGTCAATGTGTGCCTCAGTATATAGTGATAGGTGTTATCTCTAGATTGTAAACTCATTTGAGCTGGGCCCTCCTCGCCTGTTGTCTCTGTAAGTCAAACGGTTATGTTATGTTTACATTCCCATGCCTACCCATTGTACAGTGCTACAGAATTTGATGGCGCTATATAAACAATAAATAATAATAATGCTGTACCACCATCAATGTGTGCCTCATTCTAGAATGATAACAGTTATGCCGTACCATTGTCAATGTCTGCCTCAGTATATAAGGATAACAGTAATGCTGTACCACCATCAATGTCTGTGCCCGTATATTATGATATAAACTATGCAGTTTTAAAGTGTGTGTGTGGGTGCCACATACAGGATCCCCCTCAGGTGCCAAATACTCTAGGTACGCCCCTAAATGATCTATGCCTTCAATGCATGGTTTGCAAGTGACATTCAGTTGATCTCTGTTTCCAAGTGGTTCTCCTTTGGAAAGCAGCTGCGTGCGAGCTGCCACTGCCCTGTTACTGTAGATTGCACCTGTCTTTGGCGCTCCCCTTTAGACGATCAGGGAACCTGTCTGGCTTCTGTCTCCAGTTTTTCTCACAAGGAGCATACTTCATTAGTTTTGTCATGATTTACAGGACTCCTCACTTATACACACACACACACGGAGTACTTATGACAGCATATAGACATTAGATCATTAGGTCTATACACTGTCATATTTTGAAGTACACTCAATCTTGATGATTCCTGCAGGAACAGCCTGGTATTCTGTGAACAAACAGAAATAAGCCTTAATTAAGTTCCTGCAAAGACCTCAGCTCTAAAGAGGCACTTCACTTAATCCCACTCTCCACATTAAATGTTAAATTACATATTTCACCCACACTTGGCAAGCAGTGCAAGAGCTGGCCTGGTATGAACGTCGGAAGTCCAGGAGCACTAACAAAATACAATTCAATCTTGCTTTTGTCTGACTTAAATGAGAATGGGGATTTGGGTAAAGTTGATTTTACTAAGAAATTTATTTCAGCTGCAAAATAACTTTTACTTTTTTAATCATTTTAACAGTTATATCTTTAATCTTAAAAAAAAACTTTGCCACAGGATCTGCAATCAGTTGATGATTGCTATTACTGGGTTAACCGAGGCGCAGTAATATTTTTAGAATTGTAGTGTACAAGAGACATCCTTTAATCGAGTCTATGGAGGCTGTGCTGAGCTGGGACAGCCTTCGTAGTGTAAATAGACTGGTTGGGGAGGTCTAAGATCTCCCCTGTATTGTAGCAAGACACCCCAGGGCTTCATCACCCAAGGATGAAACATGCCCCCTATTTTTGTATCAGTCCCTCTAGGCTTGCCGCCCTAGGTCTAGTCACTGCCACAACGAATGAGCACTCACCACAGAAGCCCTGAGTCAACCTAGCTAGGAGTTGGGCCCCAAGCTAAACAGACAAGAAGAGGATCCCAACGGTGAGTGTAGTAGGCAATGCACAGATAGATCCAGATACCTGTATAGGTAAACTGCCGACTGGAGTCATATATATGGGTGACACAGGATTCCAGGGGTTAATGCAGAAAGCATGCTCAGACACAGCCAGGTTCAGTAAACTAAGCAGCTAATCCTACAAGCCAGAGGTTGGTACACAGGGCAGGTAGTCACACAGATATGGATCAGAATCAAAGTAAACAAATGATAGCATGCTTCACAAACAAAAACACAAACAAAACTTTACATGGGAGTAACATAAATGGTACTCAAGTGTGCAAGTGTGAATTACTCTAAAGCTTATGAAGGGCCCAGAGAGCTTTTGGTTCAAGAATAGTTTGGACATCCCTTTAGAAAGCACATTTGATCTATACATCATGCAGCTAAGTCATACTTATAGGAACATTCTTCAAAGATGGCTTGTTATAATACATATAGTGAATTAAGGGAGGTGAACAACAAATGTACTGCAAACTTGCACTTTAAGTGAATAAACCCCAAACGTATTGCTTTCCCTTTGTGAAGCAGATCACAGTTGTTCAATTTTAGGCAGCCTTTGTAAGATGAGCAGAATGATTTCCAAGTAGAAGTTTGAATAGATAGTGTAGTCATTCTACCATTTACCACAGTTTTCAAAACACCCCCCAAACAATTACACTAATTGAAAAAACTAACAATAGGTAGTTTTGATTACTTAATTTATGCTAAAAACGGTGAAGATGCATTTTAGAGCTCTTATCATTTCAGCTAGATGGGAAAACCTTTTCAAGCCTTTTCTTACTGTTTTGGATCTATCTACATCTATTTCTATATTGCTAACAAGGTGCCATTTATAAAGGAGTGATCCTCATAGGGTCTGTTCCCTATGGGCTAAGCTGTACATATCTGAGATATGATAATTCTCTAACAACATTTTGCCTAGAGCATTAAGCAAAATGTACTCTCTCAGGACATCAGCCTCCCTGAAACAAGGACATTGGGAAGGAATGTTTCATATTACTGGTTCAGAATATACAAATCTAATTTAGAGGCTACAGGTGTAGCCGCCATCCTTTGCAACAGTGATGGTTTTTAATTCTCATTTTGTTTTCTTTCAGGGAAACAGGAACCAAAAGTTTGGATTAGTTTAACACTACACAATGTCTTACTCAAAAGGCAAATAATGTGTTCTCTTAACTTTCCTTAATACTTTTTTCTAATTAATCTTCTGCTTGTTAACACCTTGCGTCTGTGAAGTAAACATATCAGGGATAGCAAATGTACCAGCGGGATGCTTTTCTAAAGAGTAGGCAGCGTGTAAATTAACAATGTAAATAAAAGTAAAAGCTCTGTTATTTAGCATGCCATGTTCACTGTTAGAGGCCTTTCATCTAAGCTTAAGCCTTTGATCTACGTTCTTGATCTGACTTCCTAGCGCTACCTTAAGGCAAGATTCTCTTTTTTTCCCTTGACGAAAGGGAGCTCCAAGCAAAGACAAAATGTGAGTTTGTGTAGTTATAATCTATACCCATAATGTGAGCCAGTAGTGGCGTTACCATGTAAGTGCATTAAAGTTAGCTATACTTGCTAATGTATGTCAGTTATACCCACAGGCATAAGACAACATTTTGGGGACCCCCTGCAAGTTGTGTTGAGGGGCCTCATATCAATCCTATTGTGGATCTGAATGTCTGTGTCTCAATAGACTGATAAAACAATATTTTTCAACAATATAAAAAGCAGAACACATGTTTAGTGCCAGCATTAAACAACCTTTGCCCCCCCCCACCCAGACCCCAACACCTTTGTTCATACTTAAGAACTAGGCCATGTTACATCAACTCATCACCCACTTCTGCCTACTTCCCAGCCACTAAGAGCCAACTTGGACCAGTCCCACCCTCACATTTCTATTTCTATTATTGTCCAAAGCTACCCTAAATATACACTATATGACCCAAACTATTTGGACAGCCCTCCTAATTATTGAGTTTAGGTGTTTCAGCTGTACCCATTGTGAGAAGTAATTAAATATTTGTTTTATAATAAATTAAATGCTATTGTATTTTTGTTTTGCGAAAACATAAGGTACGACAATATATTAATGTAGACTATAAGTATTTGAGCCAACTGTATAAAAAAATATTGCAAATACACTGATAATAGTATCTACCAATTTATACTGTTGTTGCTAGTAGTATTATTAGTCATATTTAGTATTAGTATTCATTTGAAGTTCTTGTATGAATACAGAAGACTCATTTTGAGATATCCCTAATTTAGACCTTCTTATGGTAATTCAAAATTATCATGTATAATTATAAAGTGGATAATAAAGGATTAATATTTGATTTATTTCTTTTGATAAATCTTTTTATTGAATTTCTGCCACTGTACAGATGTATTTTTAATAACATGTATATGAGTTGTCAATCATTTAACAATTACAAGTAGATATTTCTCCCATTATACAAGCCCACGATTGTTTCCTGAGAAACAAAGGGGATATAGCTACTGACAATTCTCACGACACTTACAATTAAGATCCTTAATTTATAAGGAACAGAAAATAAGTAACAATAAATAAAATTATCACGTTTTGCAATTGTATTACGATACATAAGAGTTAATATTTTAGCTTCCCCAGCAGTAACATAGCTACAAGGGGTATAGCAGCACTGGATACTATGTCTATGACGCCTAAGGTTTTAGCAGCTGGAATTGTAATACTTGTGAGGTAGTAGGAGGTCTGTGGAGAGCGACTCCATACCAAGGAGGCAGGACTAAATGAAGGATCAGGGAAGAGAAAGAGAGGAGAATGGATGTTTTTGGACCCAAAAAGAAGGATCATAAGTGAATTGGGTGAATGATTTATACCTCACTTACCTACTAGTAGCTGGAGTGTCTCCAGCTTGGCCCTGGCTTTTGCTCATCCTTTAATTATCCAGGCTGGGCCAGGCATTAGTTCAAGCCAACATGGTTCACCCAATGCTATAGCTGACCAATATCTGTACAGCCCAAATAATACATGATAGGCACATACATGCTGGCATTCATGGTCCTTTGTCCCCAAAAAGCCCAAAGATTATTGCTTTTTGGGGAAATTATTGACTCGGAGATAAATTATTTTTACACAAAATGTATATTGGACTATTGTATGTGCAACCCACAGAAGAAGCAAGAAGCTGGTGTACTGAACACTCAGGCCTCTGCTGTACAGAATCTTGCCTTCTTCCTCAAATCAACAGGTTAGCAGCTCCTTAACACAGAATGCAGGTGCAGAATTTCCTATTACACAGTCTACAGTCTCTGCTGTGCAAATGGCTGTGAAGTTCGTTATAATTAGAGTATTTTCTTTTCATAGAAGATTGACTTTCTCTGGAGATCAATTAGCCTGCCTCTCAGTTAAAAAGCGAGCAGAGAGAGTTTAACCTGCATATTGATTGATGTTTAAATGCTATTGAGGCTGGTATAATAGAATGTAATAAAGACTGCATCCCACTGTTAATATTTCATGATATTTATTTTCTTATATGTCATATGATGTGACACTTTACATTATTGGAATGCAGAACCCAAAATACTAGTCTGTAAGTTAAGAGTATGAGTCTCCTTAGTGTAATTAACATTATGTACAGAGCCTTCACTTTCTCTAGATAAATATTTGGTTTATTATTATTCACATACTGTAAGCCAGAGCTAGTGGTGTAAAGACCTTCAGCTGAACTACAAAGACCAAAAAACTACCTCATACTCGCAAGCTGTCCTATTAGTTTGGCATAGTCCTGGCAGCAGGACCCTATTGTCCTATTGTAACTAAGGGTCGAAAATTGACTAACGCTATCAAAGTAGCAAACTGTCTTATTGACAGAATAAGACTCACAGTGCCATATTTACCTTTGGTGTTGCTCTAGGTGTAACCAATAGAGACATGGAATTTGACAGTATATAAGATCCATTTGGTACATCTAGTCTGACCATCAGTATTTGGTCTGGTCCCATAGCAAGGATAGCTTCATGTGTACTTTATGCCTGTTAAACTTCTCTCACAGTATTAGCCCCTACCACTTCTGCTGGGAGATTGTTATATTTATCTACTACTCTCTTAGTAAAGTATAACTTCCTTACATTACCTCTAAGCCTCTGACCCCCTAGTTTTAGACTATGACCTCTTGTTCTAACATTGCTCTTCATCTCTAATTAGCTTGCCTCCTGTACTTTGTTAAATCCCTATGCATGTTTCAATGTTTCTGTTACATCTCCTCTCTCTCTTTTTTCCTACAAGCTATACAGTTAACAGCAATCACACTCCTATCATGCCCAGGCAACCAGTACCTGGACATGATAGGATGTGATTGCTGTTAACAATCATACATATATATTAATATTGTTTCATTATTAATATTATTAATTATTATTGAATTGTTTTGTCCAATTTTGGTGTGTTACTTACTTTAAATAAAAGTGTGGTTATTTTAATTTTTTTTAAAAATGTTTTAAAGATGGGGTGGTCATATTCGGTTTTGGACAAGTGAATGCTGAATTTTCTGTTTCAGTCCAGAATTTTCATTTCGGTGCATTCCTACTATATGCCAAGCCAGACACTGAAGTGGTAGGCCTACACCACATCAATGTTTGGCTTAGTATATAGTGATATAGGGGTTATGCTGTACCACCATCAGTGCGTGCCTCAGTATATAATGACAGCAGTTATCCTGTACCACTGTCAGTGCGTGCCTCAGTATATAATGATGGTGGTTATCTTGTACCACCGGCTATGTCTGCCTCAGAATAAAATGATAACAGTTATGCTGTACCCCCGTCAATGTTTGCCTCAGTATATAGTGATAGAAGTTACGCTGTACCACCGTCAATGTCTGCCTCAGTATATAATGATAGCAGTTATCCTGTACCATCGTCAATGTCTGCGCCAGTATGTAACAATAGAAGCTATGCAGTTTTAAAATGTGTGTGTGGGGGGGTGCCACATACAGGATCCGCCCCAGGTGCCAAATACTCTAGGTACGCCCCTGCTAATAACAAGTCGTTCCTCTGAATATACACCATTAACTACATCCTTCTGCCTCTTGTGATTCAACCATTGATTTTTCCATTCAACTTTTTTGACATCCAAACCCAAAGACTGCAATGTCTTTATTTTCCACAAGGGACATTTTTAAATGCCTTACCTAAAACCAGATAGGCTATATCAACAGCTCCTACCTGGTCTTTTATTTTAGTTACCCATACAGAAACTCTGCACCCTCTGCACCACTATCCTAACAACTGAGCACCAGAATATGACATCATATCACAAAGCTTTTTGAATTAAGTGACTGAAGTCAATGAGGTGCTCTTTTGATACTTGCACATGCAACATTCGCTGAGCCAGCGATGGAGTTGACTGGTGGTAAGTATATCTTCTGCATGGAAAGTAACTGGGCAGAGGGCCGATAAAATTAGGAGAAAATTCTGCAGAATCCCCCTATGTATTTGGAAGAGGACATCACGAAAATTTAAAGGCATATTATTGGTGGAATGTCCCTTTAACTGAGAATTAAGCATTATCACATTAAGTTTTATATATATGCATATTACACTTATGTAAATCATAAAAACGGCTGTAAAAGATAAGGTGGCCCATTGGAAATTGAGAAATGTCTACGTTTCCAGCCTTTTGGCCTCTGTCCAGAACATGTGAATGATTTACTCTCTGGTTATGTTCCCTGTGCAATGATACAGGTATAATAGGTTATCAAGATAGATTACTCTGGTAAATGGTGAAATGTTTATGGATGTCAATTTGATGCTGTTTGTCTCACATCGGTTTTGGAGGCTGGATATATTTCATCCATTTGACTGGGCCTTCCCGGTGCAAACTAATGTTAGCCTGCTTTCCCTGGCAACACAATCACTTTAAAATTGACTATTATTGGTTTTGTTTCGCAGCAATTTGGAAGTCATTATTGGAGTCCATGTTTAGTGCTACTACCAAGTGAAAGTCTCCTCATTGTTTAAATGTAGAAAGAATTGCCACATTTAAGTCTGGTTAGTAGCTCGATATTGCCAATATACCCATGACTCCACATACTGTATATTTTTCTACTGCTAATGGTGCAGCAGATGTTGTGTGCTTAGTATGTTCAATATACAGGGATGAAGTTTTCATTTTTTGTGCCATTAATTTGTTACACACAGCCAAAGCTGATGCTTTCCGTCTGGGATTATGAGACTAGTTTTAATGATTTAAGACTGGAATATTGATCATCCTGGTGAAATTCTGATGCAGTAGGACAAACAGAAGAAAAGATTGCCTAGTTGGAAACATCTCCTTTGTGAAGGGACTAACAGATATTTTTATTAAATTAGTTGGACACATATTCATAATACATAACTGGCAATATTAGGAATAAAAGAAGAAGTTACACTGAAGTGCTGTTCCAGTAAAAGAATAAAACACTTAGTGAGCAAAGATGATGTCTGTACTTGATTTATCAGAATCTAAAAGGGTTCCATTTACCATTTAATAGATGATCACTTTCAATTGAGAGTGTGATTATTGTATGACCTCCATCCATGACTCCAATTATTGACTTTATAAGTTTATGCAGATACCTAATTTATAATGATAATCTATTTATTTCTGTTACTTTACTAGCACTGAACTTCCATAAAAATGTATAAAGCAGTAGTAGCCCAATAACAGGTGGGGCTTTTTTTGGAAGGTTCAGCTATGTGTTTGTCAATTCAGGGCGAGTGCCTATTTTCTACTTTTCATATTTGGACGTCTATATAAAAAAATCTCCTCTGGGGTCCCCCTGCTGGTGATTTTATGTATTACATGTTCAATTGTCCCTGTTGTGGTATAGAGCAGGAGATTTGTAAGTCAATGGCATAGTAGGCAAGCTGGGAGAAAATGGATAGAATATGTGAATGAGATAAACACTGTAGGCACTCCAGTGTCCGGAAAAATTTTTTGGTAATGTGAATGTATGCAAATCAGACAACGCTACATGAAAAGCATATAGTTTTATATTGTTAAAAAACAAAACAATTTGATTGATAATTATAAATATTCTTACAATGTTAAATTGGCTACCATAATAATGGATTTCCTGTGTAGAATAAATGTTTGCCATCAAAGGCAGTTACATTGTTGAGGATAATATGTAGTCATTTTCAAGGAAAGCTTCTTTATGAAATACCAAATGTTTCTTTAACCTTTTAATTCTAATGTACTCATTTCATTCTGAGCGTATTTTATATTTCACATTCAGTTTGCAGTGTATGTGTATTTTTATGTATTTTTTTATTATTACAATGGTTAATATTTTTAAATGTTTCCCTTCTTTTCACTGAGACAATAATGTATTGTCATTCCGTACCGCAACAGCTAGTACGTTAAGCACAGCACAAAGCGGCATACGAAATAAGGTTTGCAATGGTATTTCTGTGTAATGATCTTAGAACTGCTATTTCTGTCATGATACTTGATGTAGAAATGCAATTTCACTTAAGTTCTTGATAAACAGCACCCACTACAGTTGCAATTTTTCTATACTGTTCCGGTTACAATACCGGTAAAAAAAAAGGAATCTCTTTGAGGAGAATGAGTTTCAGTTCTAGGACATTTGAGGCTGCAGGACTTTGTCAAGTCCTTCTACAGCACAGAGAAAAAGCCATTCCCCCAGGGGAATCTGAATGAAAACATGGGGCAGATTCCTGCTGAAAATAATCCGGCCGATCGATACACCCTGGATCGGAGCCCTTTTTCTTGTGTTAATTTGTGTTCACCTGGCTCCCCGATGATAAGACTTTGTGCATGGTATATGCTGCTAAGCAGTCTCCAGAGAGATGGACCTGTCAGGCTGATCTCATCTCTTCGGGATTGGCACGGCTACAGAATGAATTCATGAATAAGCACAAATAACATACACAGATGCCTGCAGAAAAAATCAATTTGCCATCATGACGAAGTGACCACACTCGTCTTATGGACAATTATTTTTCTGTTATTTCTTCTTGCTTTTTTTTCTTGTATTAATTATCTAACGTTAAAAGGTGGGTCAGTCTTTAATCAACATAATGCCTCTTTTAACCCTAATTTATGCTGTAGAGACCTTAACAAGCCTTTTTTGCATCAGAATACATTTGCTGCATAAAAGTACCTGTTGGCTCATGTTTACCATTACAAAAATGTATTTGTATGATGAATTGCAATGTGATTAGTTAAATGAGCAATAAAACGTAGGCAGTGTTAGGATACATAAATCAGCTTGCCTATAATCATAATAAGCATACCTGGGAGCTTTCCAGGTCTGGTTACCCAAAGATCCTTCTCCTGCTTCTTAACCGAGGTAAGAATGGAGCTAAGTTGTACAAGCAAGGCTAGCTTCACATGTAGGTAGAGATAGCTCTAATAGACCCTAATAGACCCTCGCTGGGTCACCTCTATCCTTCCTGCAGAAGATCACAGACCGCTAAATAAAATACTTATAAGTATTTGTGTTTAGCACATCAAGTTCTAGAATGAACAGTATGATATGAGGATCTGACAATTCAGTGGAATAACGTATTTTGCATCTTTACAGCACTGCTGCCTTTTAATTTTATATCATTGTGTGTTTCCTCACGTGAAGTGTATTAATCTGTATGCTGAATAGTATTTTTACCGTATGGTTTTTTCAGCATCCTCTAATTCATCCTGCAATTGTTTCTGTTCCAATCGCAGCTCTAGTGCCATACATTTCAGTATGCTAAGCCTGCTCTGTGATTCTTATCATTGGCTATTCAGTGTACTCCCTGTTCTTATGTCTTCACAAACTCTAAATGGCTATCAGTTACTAATCTCTTCACATCAGTTCAGTGTTGATTATGTTTGATCTGGTAATACAACCTCCCCCTTTACTCCCTCTCTGCATATGTATGTGCTCACTGCAATATGTATTCACTTTTTCGCAGCTCTATAGCATGTCAGATTTACACAATAAAACACCCATCACTTATCATTGTTATCCAATGTGGTGTCACCCGGGTCTTATTTTGTATTGATTTTATTTGGAATCGACATTAACTGCATTGTTAACCTCTGTAAAGATGAGGGATCATGCTGTGTATCATCTTAACATGATGGGTTTATGACTTACTGTTGACCTTAGCTTCTTGAAGCAAGTGGAGGGCAGCCTGCTCAAGGTAGATGAAGACAGCAGATAGGTACTTACATTGAAAAGTATCAATATGTTAATAAATATGTGTATATCAATGTAGGCCCTGTTACCAAGCCTCTGTTAATCAAGAGTAGAACCAAGCTGTCCTAGCATCTTTAAAGATATAAACCCACAGTCATGTAACACAAAAATACAAAGGTCCCAATTAGTGCCCTGCATGGGGCTGTTTTCTTAATCCTGCTCCCGCTGAATTTCTGACCATTACCGCCCTCTCCTGCAACGTGTATGTTCCACTCCCGCCTGCTCCCGCAACATATGTGCATATTTGTCCAATTCCTGCCCACTCCCGCAACATATGTGTCCAATCCCGCCCGCTCTCATCATTCACTCATTCATATACTCATTCATAGGTACTAATCATTCACAGATAATCATTCATTCCCTCAATCACATATACTCGTTCATACAAACTCCCCCACCCCCTTACCTGAACTGCAGATTTCCCTCGCACTCCCACAAGGCTGCCTTCGCGTTGCTCGCCCACAGCGTCCTGTGGAATGGAGCAGAGTCATGTGATGTGACGTAAATTCACGTGACTCTGCTGGGTTCCTGGGCAGAACAAGAGAAGAGATGCTGTAAGCGAGCAACGCGAAGGCAGCCTTGCGGGAGTGCGCGGGATTACTCGGACCCGCAGGTACCTTGTCTGACCGCCCGCAACACCCGAAAAACCACCTGCACCCGCAAGTTTTTTCCCAGGTCCCGTGGGACCTACAACCCGATGCAGTCCTCTAGTCCCAAGTCTCATGGCATTTCTTACGGCTCTCAGGATGCATGCAAGAATATGCCTCATGCATGCTCTGTCTCAATATCTCCCTACCTTCTTGCCTCTTCCTGTTCTTCTTTCTTCATCCGCTCCTCCCCAATATCAGCTCTGTTAGCCAGGCCTGTCAGAGTATTTCTGTAAAAGGGCGTGGCACAGTGTGCTGCATGTGGAGAGCCTCTCCCCTGTTCCTTCAATCTGGGGACAGGGTTATGCAGAGGCTCTCCCCTTTTAAGGGAGCACTCTGGGAGGCCTGATTAACAGAGCTGATATAAAAGGAAAAATGGACAAAGAAAGAAGACAGAACAACATGAAGAGGCACGCGAAGTAGCAGAGCTGTGGAAAATGAGACAAGGATACGGAAGCTGTCGTCAAAGATGGTAGGGAGACATTGAGTGAAAGCGTGATAGTAAGGGTGAGAGAGTATGAGAGTATGCTTTGTTTTTTTTGTTTTGTCGGCATCCAAATGAACAAGTCTAATTTGTACTTAAAAATACCACGTGCATTTCTAACAACTCGAAACTAAGGGAATATTTTTCTGTGAATTAACCAACAAATTGATTAATTCAAAGAACTACATACAAACTTAGTATTCGTTTGTGGACACTATAAATATGTACATTTTGACACAACTGTGTCTTCAGCAAATTTTGACACCATTAAATGAAATAAGTCTCTGACCCTTGACCCCCTGAAAATAGATACTCCCTTTATTGTCAGTAGCTTTTACCACACCTTCTAAGCATACCTGAGAACTTCTGGGCTCCGGCTACCAGGAGTCTTCCCTTGCGGGACGCGGCCAGGACTGCACGCTGAAGTTGGTGGCCGGTCCCGCTGACATCTGTGGGCGGTCCCGCTGACGTCTGTGGGCGGTCCCGCTGACGTTTGTGGGCGGTCCCGCTGACGTACAGGGAGTTCCCGCTGACGTCGGGGGAAATTGATGTAGAAATTGCTTATTACAAATGTAAGCTATGACCTCCATAAATGAGCCTTTATACTCCATGTAAAACCGTTATGGGAAGTTGTGGCATGCAGTCTCTAGACTGTGAACGTGTTAAAAGTAACATTTCTGGTTATTTTACTTAAAAAGCGACTGGATGAATATTTAAACAGGCCATTAGAAGTTCCATGTGCGGCTGGCCAACAGCAGAAATACACAAAATAATCTGAGGTGAAAGACTGTACCTCATTTTCAGAACTAACTGGCTAAGCTTGCCAGCGTGCCATCGTACTGAATAAAGTTCTACTCATTTATTATTCAGCATAATACATGCTTTTGTTTCTCCAACACAAGATACGTTCAGTAGAGCTTCCTTAGTGAAAAGCATGACCTTTTATTTTGCCATCAAATACAAAATGGGCAACATTTTGACCCTGAGGGTCTTAGTCAAACCTTTGAGTACTTTGTATTTGATGACACAATAAAAGGTCACAATTTTTTTAGAAACACAGCTGTATTGTAGTTTTCTCCTGCGTCTCTTTGAAATTGTAAAACAAATAAAAATGTTATCCTCCTATTATATCCAAATAATTCTATAATAAACAGAATACTTGTGGCAGCTGAATCTACAGAATGTCTACAAACCCTCAAGCAAGATTATTGCCAAATTACTTACCAACATTCTGTTGATGTGTTGGTATAACATCTAGTGATTTAATGACCCTAAAATATCTGCAAGAAATGTCCACTGTTTTGAATTGTTTTAAAATTATGCTAAATTATATTATGTTAATAAAAATATATTCCTTTATTATTATTAATGATGCCTCAAAACCGCATAGAGAACAGTGGGTACAACATATGGCTGTGGCTTGCTTCATTTAAAGACTTTTTGTTATTTTGATCTCCACTATTTCTTTTCCTCAATGGGGGCATATTTCTTTAATTGCTGTGTTAATTTTCTCGTGTCTAATTGTCAAGAGATCCAGACGGGCTAAAATCTTCTTGATTTCTATATCTACAGGGAAGAGTTCTGGATCATTTACTTGTCTATTAATGCTGTAAAGCACTCAGGAACTTAATGATCTAAAGATAACAGTTGTAACCATATTGCTGCTGAATGATAAAGTATTTAAAGGGGAATTATTGAAAAGTAGCCTAAAATGAATTTCTAAATTCTCATCAACCAAGTCTGACACACTTCTATACATAGATCTTTGTGTCTCTCTTTCTTTCTCTTATGCACTTCTTTTCTTTGTGCTAAGAGTGTTTGCTTCAATTAATGCAGGGCAGGACTGAGATAGAAAAGTGGCCCTGGGATTTTAAAGCCCGAGGCTTCTAAATGAGTTGTGTGGCCACAGGCCAGATATGCATGACCATGCGCTATGCTTTAACACTTGTGCAGCATGCGGCCATGCGTATCAAGCCAGTGGCCACACATTAAAGTATAGAATCTGCCACACGAGTGGAAGCATACCGAAAGCATATGGCCTTTCCCCCCTCCCACATATGCCATAAGTCCTGCCGACATACATAAGCTATGCCCTTACAAAACCACTCCCTTTAAATAGGTAGCCAAAACCTGAAAGTTCCCAGGTACGAATATGTGTTTGGAGTGAGGAGGTAGGATGAGGATAATGGCTGTGAAATGAATATTTCTTCCATAACTTATTATTCCTCCAGATTATCTTATTTTCCACTTATTGGTAAGTTGCTCATTGTTGTTGTTGGGTTCAGGCAGCCTTCATAAGGGTAGTAGAGAGAGGAGAAGAAAGAGAACTTCAGGACAGGCCAAAATTTAGAATTAAAATTACATACCTTACAAACCATTGTGACTTTTAGTTTTTTTTAATTTCTATCTCTATTTCGCCACACAAATTCCAATACATTGTACCCTAACATGCAGTCATGTATGTATGTGATATATCATATATTTATACATATAAACCTAGGTGTAACAGCACATAACAAGTGCCCATCTAGTATTTTCTAAAAATGTTCATGTCCAACATTGTTTTTTATTTTCTCTCCCTTCTTCTCCACACGATTCCCTCAACAGTATAAAACTCTACATATAAGCCTCAACATTGATACATCATGTCACTAAGCCTATACTTTGTAAAGACAAAAAAAACATAATTAGTGTTGGTCTCGGCACGTGCCACATTCTCTTCTGGGCCGACAAGGCCTAGGGTGGCAGTTCCAGCAAGAAGGAAGCCCCTCTACTGATTAACTGGGTGCCCGTTCCCCCTTTCAGGCTCCCAAGTGCACCACTTATCCTTGGGCTGGTTGAAGAAATCTCGCTTGTAAGAACCCCATATAAACTGTGGAATACTGTGCCAAAGCGGCACATCCTTCAAAGCGACCTTAGTCCGCATCTCACGTGCATCACACCAGGATATGACGTCATATCCCGGCACTCAGCATGGTTGACATACAGGCAAGAGGTAGGGTGTGCCTGGGGCAATGCCCTGGGTCAGGCTTAGTGTAGCATCTAGCCAAGATAAGTCTCTGTATCTGCAAAGGATGCATCACTCCTGCCATCTCCAATATTCTATATAAAGACTGCAAAGGGATTGCTGCATATCTATGCTAAATTAGAGTGCAGCATTACTGTACAATTCCCACAGTGACATGAATTTTATATATATATATATATATATATATATACTAGTTGTCTCACCTTCTGCCCCAGATATCAGCTTCCAAAAACTTTTAAACTTTTAAAATATATTCAAGTCAATCGCGTTGATTGGCAAACAAAAAGCACAAGAGGTATTTTAAATAAATGAATTTGGTTATGGTAAATGCTGTTCCGCCAAAACTACTTCTTTAGTTGTTTTGTTTAAGCCTTTATTTTTATAACTTTAAGTATAACTGAGTAAATTTTCAACCCTGTGAGTGATTTTTTTTCTATAAAATAGTGTGCCAGTACATAAAATATAAACGTCACATAGAAAACAGTTCCAGGAAGAGTAGAGCCATAAAATCTAATAACATACATTAGAGAAAATTAACAGAAAATGAAAGACAATGTACAGTGCAGCAATTATAGTTTTTATATGGTCTCATAACTAGCTGTAGTGAGAGGTAATATGAAGTCAGTCCAGCTGCATGCACAGTAATCGTATAGTTAATATGATATACTTCTAGCCAAAGCACATTTGTCACCTACATGAGCATAAAGTGAAAAAGAGTGAAGAGAGGTCAGTTCCTTTAGATTAATCTAATACTTTTATATTCAGGCTTAGAAATGTTGGAAAAATAATTAATTATTTTATAAAATAATTAATAGAGAAAGAAGTGGGTGAATATGCAATGGAAATAGTAAATACGAATTATTGCATACAGTTGTGATCAAAAGTTTGCATACCCTTGGAGAATTGGTAATATATGTACCATTTTCAAACAAAACATATGTGAGCAGGCAAAATATGTTTGTTATAGGATTCATATTCAACTGTAGGTTGTAATGGAATGACACAATCCTAAAACAAAACATGGCGACAAAGAAAAAAGGAAACAACCCTGTTCAGAAGTCTGCATTCCCTTAGTTCTTAATACTGTGTATTGCCTGCTTTAGCATCAATGACAATGTGCAGTCCTTTGTAATAGTTTTCTATGAGGACCCAAATTCTTGCAGGTGGTAGAGCTGCCCATTCTTCATGGCAAAATGCCTCCAGGTCATGGAAAGTCTTTGACCATCTTGCATGAACCGCACGTTTCACATCTCCCCAGAGCAGCTCAATAATATTAATGTCAATGTTCCCAAAGTTGCCTAGGACAGTGCCCAAAAATCAGGATGTTTTTATATTGTCTTCATTTTTATATGTTAATGCCAAAGTTCGAATTGATTAATTTCCTGAGCTTAATGGATTTTCTTTTGTTATTTGAATTTCTCTGATTCCCATCATCTTTACTGTTCATACAGGGGGCATCTTTGAATTCCTGGAAGGACCCACAGGACAGATTGTGAGTGCAGAGGAACACGCATTTAGGTTTGCAGCAAATATCATCAACAGAAACAGAACGTTACTACCAAACACAACTCTTACTTACGATATCCAGAGGATCAACCTATATGACAGCTTTGAAGCTAACCGTAAAGGTCAGTACAAATCACAAAGCTTTTTTTAACTTTGATCCAAAGGGTCTATCCTGATTATGAACTATTATATCGTTCTTATATATCGTTACTACCTCTAAGTAGTAGGTACATTAGTGACCTCTCAGTGTGCTCTAATGTCAACTCTAGGTCTTAAGTCTCTGCCGGTATATTTGTTACATACACAGCATGGTCCAAGATATCTCTAATTACATTGATCTAGATGGACCCCAAAAAAGCAAAATACTTTTGCATATGTCAATTTTGTTCAGAGGAAGGATTCCTTCATGGCTCCAAGGGCAGTTATAATAAACCCATGGTCAACAACTTTTAACTTCCATCTGAAAAAGAGACCTCTGATGTCCATAAAGCCTATGTAAGTCTTTATCTTCTACTATGTTGGCATAATAAAAGTCACCTTTAACTACAAACTAGATCTTGTTTCTACTCTGTCTCATCACTATCACACATACTGTGCTATATAACAATCGATAGACTTTTATTTTAGAAGTACACTTTGTTGGAATAGCTGTGTGTGGCTTGCTGGAATTTAGGAGGATTCAGCAACTGAAGTTCAATTTGCTTCATTTTTTAAACCTGATCATGGATACCTGATATGGACACATTATGCACGTTTTTGTCCAGGCATCTACTGGCTCTTTATAGTGCATTATAGTTGTTCAAAAAGCAAACGTGAAAAATATCATTTAGTCAAACAAAGTAAAAATACACACGAATAATGGCTAGCTAAAAATGACTCATACATTAAGAAAACACAAGACAGAAAAAGCTACAGGTCCATAAATCCTAATTACTAAACAATAGGTAACCCTTAAAAAGGCAAATTTATACACCAAAAGATAAGTTGCAGATAATGTGAGAAGAAACATAGCACCATCTTAACTTTACTCTGACACATGATGTAGGCAAAATGTCTGTACAAAGACATTATTGCCTGTGTCAAAGTTGTGAAGGTCATTAAAGATGACCATATAGAAATAGTTTTTGCAGAGGAACAATAAAAAGTGCACTAAAGTAAGTTAGTCTTACAAAAGTTATGGGTAGATATCAAGGTTATGCCATTCTCTGACTTTAAAGTACTCCTTTTAGCACTCCTTCTTTTAATTTAAGAACTAGGTGAAATCACATAGGATGATTGTACTGTAGTAAACCTGAGCAAGATATCCCTCCTTTCACAAAATGCTATAGTCTGCAGATGAACAATTTATGATTGTCATATGATAATTAAAAAAGGTTCCAATAATAAAGAAAATATTTTATGGTAGTGATGGCTTATCTTACTATAGCAACTGCTATGCAGTACACATAGAGTGTGCTTCTCCTCCCAATCACCAGAGAGATCAACTAGATATTTTACCTTTTAGCTAACCACCATTTGTTCATTCTATTGGAAACATTCTTTTCTCTGTCTCTCTCTTTTAGCTTGCGATCAGCTAGCTCTTGGAGTGGTTGCAATTTTTGGTCCTTCCCACAGTTCCTCATCAAATGCTGTTCAGTCAATATGCAACGCATTGGAAGTACCCCATATTCAGGTCAGATGGAAGCACCACCCTCTAGATAACAGAGACTCATTCTATGTTAACTTATACCCAGACTACGCATCTCTAAGCCACGCTATCCTGGACCTTGTCCAATTTTTGAAGTGGAGGTCAGCCACCGTGGTATATGATGATAGCACAGGTATGTGAGCAACATAACAGAGACTTAGTATATAAAGCAAAAAATAAATAAATACGAGCACCAACCAAAATATGACTATTTAAGAAACATAGGTAAGAGGCTTGGTTTATCATTCCAAAGAATATTAACAAGAAGAATTATTGGTTATTGGGTTTTCCATGAAAGGGCAAACCATTTGATAGATTCCAATACATTCCAAAAACTCTATTTTTAAATCCAACGTATAAAAGAAAAAACAAAAACTGTATTATTTTAATATATTGATTTTCAAAGTGCATGAATAAGTCCTCACACAATACCGCTGTGAAATGACTTGGTTTTTGCAGAGAGTTTCATGTTTAATGTGTCATTGATCAGTAATACTGATATACATTAATTATATCAATTGGACTGAGCAGCAATTTATACAATCTTTGTAATCAATGTAAGCTAGTTTATTAAGGCTCATTATATAGTGGATTCCGGCAATACGCGTTCAATGAGTGTGAATAATTATGGTGATAGTCTAGCCATCTGTATCTGTAGTCATAACATGCATCTCTTCACCCCTGTTCCCTGGTAGGCCTTATCCGTCTACAGGAGCTTATAATGGCCCCTGCGCGATACAATATTCGGCTGAAAATCCGTCAGCTTCCACCTGAATCTGAAGATGCACGACCCCTTCTAAAGGAGATGAAAAGAGGCAGGGAATTCCGTATTATCTTTGACTGCAGTCACGTCATGGCGGCTCAGATACTCAGACAGGTGAGTGGGTTAACTCAAGAAGGAAAAACAAATGGCGTATTGTTTGGAATGTAGGTTCAGTTCATCAATATTTGAACAAAAAATAGCACAGAGCTCCACTACTCATGCAGTATTATTATTATTATTATATTTTATTTATATAGCGCCAACAATTTAAGCAGCGCTTAATACAATACATATATTCAAGAGGTATGACAAGAAGAGAATTGACAGACTAAGAGGAACGAATACATTATTTGGAGAGAGCCCTGCTCACAAGCTTACAATCTTTTACCACTTCTTATTCATTTTCACGACCAATGGCCCAGTGGGACTCATCACCTCTCTCCATATGTTCAATGTCATTCATTAACAAGTGTTAATCTCTATCCTTCCTACTTCCTAGCATACGTTAAATCAATATCCCAGACAGGGGCTTTGTAATTGTGTTGATTTAATGCAGTAATTGTTTTTTTTGTGGCTCCTGACTTAGTTTTCAGTAGTGCTGCTTAACCCTTTGCGTTCAATGAGACCATAGAGGCAATAAAGTGGTTGTTGCAGCTTCTTTCCGGCATATATTCCTATTAGCACATAGCATTATAATTATATAATTGTAATTTTGAGATTTCTTTATTATACAGTTTGTTTTAGCTGTGACTGACGTGTGAATGCTGCTTCGTTGATGACGTATAATGCGCGCTTGACTAAGCACAGTTAATGATGATTAAATTAATGTTATATATATATATAATAAAACCAGTTCTCTGGGTATGCCGAATCCTAGTTGCCCAGTTCCATCCCTGCAAGGCTGTACAAAGGTATCTTCTGGTATATTGAGTTATTATAGAATATAATAACTAACTAGGCCAGGTTTACTGCCAAAATGGCACACAATTCTTTAAAAAAAATAAGTTAAGTTGAAATGTGTTTCACCTTACAAACAATAATCACATCCCATAGCATATTATGAAATAAATATATTATGATATAATCTAACATTTTTCTACAAATGCACAGCTTTCATCCTTTAACTATCACATGAGTTGAATAAAAAATAAAAATTAGGTAACCATTCTCAAAACTGACTGATAACACTATGATAACACTATATTTGGTAGTTATTAAAGGGTTACATCCAACAAAATAGCACTAACCAAAATGATGGTTGCAGGTACAGAATATAAGGTAGGCATAAGTAAACAGGAAAAAGAAAAGGCTGACTTTGACAAAGGGTATGTAGTGCATATGTAGATTTTAACTTATTATTTCTGTTTCTGTTCCTTTTTTCCCCTAGGCTATGGCAATGGGTATGATGACCGAATACTACCACTACATCTTCACCACCCTGGTAAGAATGTCTGCTATATATATAGACTTCTTCTACTAATGATTCCAATTGCAGGTGTGTGAATTCATTTTAATACACAGAGCAATGAGGTATGAGTTAGAAACATATTTGAACAAATAGAAAAATTGATATTATACTGCTTAACTAATACTCAATAAAACACTTACACATAGAACACCAGCAACGCTTTATCAAAGATGTTGTCCCTTGCATCACCTAATTGAGTACCAGGACCATAACTTGGGCTATCTCCTAGGTGGGATGTTGGTTCTTGGTTCTGCCCAATTCCTGCCCAGTTATGTCCACTTCCTGCTCACAAGTAGCCCCCTCTGAGAGAGAGGCTCCTAGTAAGCTTAATAAGTCGAGGTCCCCTTTTTGTTGCAATTGGCACTGTATAGATGATTGCCATCCAAGTTCTAAATACTCCATTGGAGTAAATGAAAAAGATATACTACAGAACTGCTTTAAAACCATTGCTGTTCTGCAACATGCATCTTTGTGTAAGCTTCTTGTATAAAAGGAGCCCTCTCGTCAACCTACCCTTGAGAGCCGCTCCGTATCTTATAACATAATTACTCCTAATTTTATATTTCCTTTACACTACAGTTTGTTAGTTAAACTGTCTGTGGCGATACCATTTTCCATATTTATTTTTGTAAAAGTTCAGATATTGAGAGAAAACACTGCTCAAGGTATTTTTTCAAACCTAACCACCAATTTAATTAATGTTGATCTTATTATCTATTCCACTCAGCTTGAGGGAAAACTTCTATTAATTAGGACTTGTGCATTTAATGTGTAGGTATGCCTGAAGGTGGAGAAAAAGAAGGGATTTGTAATAAACGAGTAGATAAGGAATCTCTATTAATGCCCCTGGTGCGCAGTGACAGATATATTACAAGGGTGATGTTTTAATGCAGAGTTCCTTGGGGCTGTATTCTTATCTTGTACAGCGTGTTCTTGGGATTCAGTGGTACGAGGCCCTGGGGAGCCTAATGAATTGGCCTATTATGTTATACTGAAAGCATCTAAATTCTACCAAGCCAACAGTCAGAAACGTTGTGTCGATATATGGCTCAGAAGAAGCCAGTTTTGGCCCCAAGATCTCCTTCAGCACGCACAGGGTTAAACTTAATTGCTTCCAAAAACAAGCATACTGAAAATTCATTCCCTTGCTACATCTACATACTTGTTATTTACAGACTTATATAAATGTGCGCTCTAACACTCCAGATTAAACATACATATTTGAACAATCCCCAATAAATCAAGGGATTAAATCAAGTTTCTTGTCAAAGTAAAACGAATTACATTAACGTATCTTCTAAAGCATATGTTGCCTTGTTTCCTTTTTTTTTTGTACCGAACCAAAGTGTAGTAAATGTTCATATAATTGTGTTGGTCTTAGGGTCGACCCTGCTATATAGGAAACCTAAATGGTTGCATAGGGCAAGGAGCAGGTAGGGGACGCCGATGCAAAGTTCTCTTCAATATTAAAAATGAGGTGTTCATGAGGTTCAGTTCTACACAGCATAAAACAGACCTGAAAAATCCCACCAAAATCATTTGGAGCTGCTTGTTAGGAACAACCAGCCTTAAAAATAATCAACAATATTATATATACATAGGTTAACATTATTTGGTACATTATATAACTAGTTCAGGTATTATAAACCATCCTAATGCGTTATATTGGTGTGCCATGCCATGTAGTATCTGATGCCACATTTCCAGGTTTTTTTTTATTTTGTTTAATGGAATATATGGCCTCACATAATAACATTTATACTCAAGGTCCTACAATTATTGCTATTTCTCTCACCAAAAATAATGATGATGATGATGATGAGTGACAATTACACTTCTGAAGCAATATTGCTTGCAGGATTTTTAATGTCACATTCTCTATATTATTTGGTCTTTATATCTAAAGGTATGGTTGAGGATTACTTGTACAGTTGAATCAAAATAAATTGACTGTTTAGATATATTATGGGTTTCTTCTCTTCTAGAGGAGATGTTGTATTACATAAAAGATAAAGTAGCATGAAAAAATGCTTATTTCCAGGATGTGTGGGAAGCGCCTTCCATTTACTATTGACATCAACTTGGATGATAAGTGGTAAAACAAACACCTTTCCGCTTGTATAGTAAGGCTCCTTTTTGCTGTTGCCTGCTTTTAATCATAATCCCATTAGCTTGGTGGCTCACGTTGCTCCAGTTTCTGCATTTGCTTGCTCACTGTCTTCCTTGTAATAAAGAGATAAGAAATCTCCATTATTGGCAAAGGTTTTCAATGACAGATATATTACAAGGGTGATGTTTTAATGCACATTTACTTGTGGATGTATTCTTAGCTTGTACAGCGTGTGCTTTGGATTCAGTAGTACGAGGCCCTGAGAGCCTAATGAATTGGCCTGTTATGTTATACTGAGAGCATCTAAATGCTCCCAAGTCAAATCTCACATTGTTGTGTCGACATTTGGCTCCAACAAACGCTAAGCATGAGTACAGTTAACCAAACTAGACAACTTGCTGGTAGAACTGTGCATTCTTATAGAGGGGTTTGCAAAAATGTCTGCAATTTACATTTAATGTTTGTATGTAAAATTACACATTTTTTTGCTTTTTTTTGTCATTTTACTAATGATTTCCATGATTTCTAGGACTATTAAATGTACCATTTTACACACTGTAGAGTGGTGTGGGGTAGTAATACGATATTAAAGGAGTAGTTTAGGTAAACCTTCAACTAAATAATTGAAGTTTATTGATGTGTAGCATGCCACTTTATCATGTTGTATTTTGATAAAGTGGCTCAGGCTTTAAGACTCATTAGCAACCAAAGACCACCCTTTTACATATAGATATTGATGTACTTGTAAATATTTCTGGTCATTGACCGACTTTAGATACCCCATTCAAAGCCCTGCAGTGTTTATGACCATTTTCTAGAACAAACGTGAGTGTCCTTTCAAATGATGAAATGGGGCTTAATATGGTTTCTGGCCAATGAGCCCTATCAGTATCATGTGTCTTGAAAAACCAAGGAAGGTCGGTATTTTGTGTTGTGAGACATTTTCTTTTAAACAAGGAACAATTTTTGTGACCATGATATTTAGACTGACTGGGTGAAAGCTACAAAATAAGGATCCTTCTTTATATTGTGCTGCTGCCTGTTATTATCCCATGCTTTAGACGTATGAGGTGATGTTCACAAAATGGATTTGGCTAACCCAACGCTCTGCTTGTGACCCATCTGTCATGAGCAGAGTAGGTGCCCCCAATTATTAAAAACAATTATACTGAATTGGGAGACACCCAATTGTCTGGCTGCCTCCCTGAAGCAGAAAATAGGCTATATGGATGGCTGACAGTCTGCATAAAAATGCCATGAGAAGGGGAAAAAAGAACAGCATTGCACACAGATGATCTACTAGTACAATAATTTCTGCATTTGTGTGTGTTTTGTGACTACAGTTCAGTACCAAGCGATTCATTTGGCAACTCTTAAGTACGGCACAGTAATATAAGCCACCCGTAACATATTGTGTAGCTTTTCCTGGAGAGCAAGAGGGTGCAGTTGCATTTCATTACAATTAAAGTTGTTAAAAGATTTAGTACTTGGTTATATTGGACATATTCAGCAGTACACCCAAGTATTAGTAAGGTGGCAATAGAATAAGCATTAGCATCACTAGGATTGGTGTCACCAAGTGCGGTAAGTGATGGTGTCACCCCCCATGGACATCCTTCCGTACCAGATCACAGTTATATACACACAATCGGATACACACAGTGACAAAAACACACACACTTTTATGCACATAGATAATCACAAAGACACACATAGTCACATACATGCATGCACAGTTACATTGACACACATGTCAGTCACTGCGCCACACTTGTGGGGGAAAAAAATGGTCACCAGAGGACAGCAGCTTCGGGTGTCACCAGGGCCAGCCTTAAGTGTTCAGGCGCCCTGTGTGGGTCACCCATGTGGCACCCCCTCATCATCATTGTGCCATATACTCATACTCTTTTATCTCTCTTCTTTCTTTCTCTCTCTCCACTTTGTCTTCATCTCTTCTCCTCCTTGCTATGTCTCCCCTTTCTTACCTTTCCAAAGTCTTGTGGTATGACCAAGAGGTCTGTTCATATAGACTTCTGCCTTAGTACTCTGTCATGGTGCACACAGCCTCAGTGCTAAGCACTCTCATATGAGATCAGCATCAATAGCCCCATCTCATTTTGCAAGGGGTCAGTTAAACAGAGATCTGTATGAACAGACCTTACTCTGCCTGTTTTTTGGGCCATAATTGGAAATAATTGGCAGGGTGGCAGACACAGTTGTCCAGCTGCCTGCCTAAACAGAGAGAGAAAGTAGTTGAGGGGAGACCTCCCTTGCCAGCTCTTCTGGCAAAGCCACAGTGGAGGTCCCCTCTGGGATCTTGGGTCCTGTGGAGTCGCACAGGTCATACACTCCTAAAGCCGGTCCACTGATGGTGTCACTCGGTGCAGTTTGCACTCTCTGCACCCCCTAGTGATGCCACTAGATAACATTACAATAAATATGAAAATGCAAATGTCATCATAGAAATGACTGCACATTACAACTAAATGGTAACATATGTCATAGTGGAAAAACAGTCAAAAGGTAGTAAATAACTGGGTGGTTGCAAGATTATCAAGCATAGAAGGTGTTAACAGTTTCCTGTCCCTCACCAAGTCACTGGGTTTCCTGAAACAGCAGATCTTTGTGTGATTAAACACAATAGCCAGACATCCATCTCAGCCAAAGGATACATTAAGATGTGTCTCCGCTGCACCCGTCAACATTCTGTCTGGCATCCTTGCATAGCTGGTTATCTGCCAGGCGAGATATGCATTGCCTGATAACTCTCTGGGTTTAATTGCCTTAAAGATACAGTGTGTCCTATAAGTGAACCAAACAGCAAATTTACAGTAAATGTCCATCACTGCTGATGATCAAAGGCTACTAATGGTCATAAAGCATTTTTAAGTTGACCTGTCACCAAATGCGTTCCATTAATTTGAAGAGCATGAGAAGCCATCGTTATGTTGTATTAAAATATTAATAAGGTTCAAGGGTTTGTAAAGGAAAAATAAATCAGAAAAGTGTAGAGTTGTTTTGTATCAGTTAGAAAAGCATACTAATGGCAGCGCTAAAATCATTTTTCACATCTCACAACATCTCTGTGTTGGCAGGGGCAACATTTTCTTTTTCAACTTTAAGTTTTCACGAAACTGCTAGTTGTATCTATTGAACTTGTATTAACAATTTGGATGGATGTAAACCAGAGATGATATTAAAATAAAATGGTGTATGTGAGGATAGTGACCATACATTGTCCTGCTTACTGAAACCAGTTATGATGAACAGGAGAGGTGTTTTCTACACAGCATCTTCATTCCTCCATTTACCACAATTGTATAGAAACCAATGAAACACATTATCTATTTATACTTAATTTATCACAACATGCAGACAGAAATATCTGACTTCAATACTTATTTTCAGTGTGGTCACCTCAAGATTACTTTCAAGGATAACCTGTGACCCATGAGATTCACCGGCTGGCATGCATCCAACATTTGTGTGCATGGGACATTAGTGTGCAAGGAAAGAATGAGTGGGAAAGTCGGGCATGGGCAGAATACAGGCAGGAATAGGCAAGGCTGACACTTTACACAGCACCATTGAGAAAATTATGCTTTAGAAATGTGCCTACTTTGCCTTGTGGTTTTAATTGCACTGTTAAACCATATGAGAGCCTGCCTTGTTTCAGAGACTTATCCTTGTAATCCTGCACATTAATAAATGGGTAACCTATTTTAATTAGATATTCAGACATATCCTTTTCTTTCAAAGGACCTATATGCATTGGATCTGGACCCATATCGTTACTCTGGAGTGAACCTGACTGGTTTCCGCATTTTAAATGTGGATAATCCTTATGTGGGCGCCATTGTGGACAAGTGGTCAATGGAGAGGCTGCAAGCAGCTCCCAAACCAGAGACTGGACTCCTAGATGGCATAATGACGGTACGTGAAAAAACAAGGGTACATGCCTTTGTGTACATATAATGGTCAGTTTTTGTATGAATACAAAACCATACTGACCACTTAAGTGGTCAATAGAGTTAAAGCAATAAGAAAGCAGCTTCTCCTAAAATGTTGATTGTAGCCTTTCTTTAATGCCTCTCTTATTCATTATATTCTTCCGTGCTCCATCAAGTCTCTTTTCCTGTAAATGGTATATCCCTATACCTTTCTCTTTTCTTTCTGTTGTGGGGATGGTAATCCCCTCTCATCACAGTTTATTTAGATCCCAGATGCCACTAGCCCTGAGGGCTGTTCATCATCTGCTCTGTGTGACACAACACACACAGAGGATGATACACTAGCAGCTTCAGAGGTTCCAGGTCATTGGGCCAGTGTGCTGAGGCAATGCTAGAGCTGTTTCAAAAATAACACTCTCTTAGATACCAATGAACCCCCTCATTTCATTAATAAAGGGAGCACCAGATGGAAACACTGTGTGGTCCTGGGACATGAATATCTACTGTACCTCATCTAAATCAGGAATCATATAAAGCACTATATGAGATTAACCATATATACTTAATTATAATTACAATTATTTTAAGAATTGGCTAGATTTATTTTATACACTTATTTTCATTTGGTACAACTACTTAATCTTGTTTAAAATGAAAACAGAAATAAATCAAGAAAACTGTTTTATACTTTAAAAGTCATACTGTTTTTTTATTATTATTATTATTATTTTGGTGACACTACATTGACTGTTGCGGTGCCACATAGCCCTAATCCTAAAAACAATGGATCCAGGAAAAGTATAATTATTTTTATTATTATTACCTTTTATTTATTAAGTGCCAACAAATTATGCAACACTGTACAATTTAATTTGGGCAGTTAACACATACATAACAAATATACATTAATACATACAGACACATCAGGAGTTGAGAACCCTGCGCATAAGCTTGTCATCTAGCCTTACGGTACTTTTATACATAGATCCTGACAGGAAAGGTGGGCACAACAGTCTAGCTGTTGTGGAGCTCGCTATGGTATCTGTTCACTATAGCTTGAGTTGAATCATTCTGGGATGTGAATCAAGTCTGCAAAGCAAAACTGTGCAAGTCAGATCAAAATATACAACTTACATAATCAGGACATAGAAGACCATCTCAGTTCAATTTTCATTATTGAATTAACAGCACAATATAAGAAAATGAAAATAAAATCCTGGGTATGGGATGGTTATGGTTTTAATCTTCCAAGGGAAATATCCTTGGGCCTCTCTGTCCCTTAGCGTTAATCTATAATAAACAAGGAAAGGCCACTTGAGGAATAAAGAAGAGAAATGAGAATCAAAAAGCATCAATCTGGGTGTGAAGGGAAAACAAGAAGAATGGCAGCAACAGAAAAGAATGGCAGCAAAGGAAAAAATCTTGATGACGTCAGGCTCTTTGTGAATGGCCTGCTTGGAACAAGCCAACTTTTGTACCATTCTTTTACACTTAGTTACTACAATAACGTTTGCTTTGGTTGACTTTTTGTTCCGGGTTACATGGTTCATCATTTTGTTTTATTTAATGTATAACTAATGGATCTGGCATTCTGCTCAGCCCCAATGCCTTTCCCCTTTATTTTAGACAGATGCTGCTCTGACATACGACGCTGTCCATATTGTGTCTGTTTGCTACCAGCGTGCTCCACAGATGACAGTCAACTCTCTACAATGTCACAGACATAAAGCGTGGAGATTTGGAAGCCGCTTTATGAACTTCATCAAAGATGTAAGCATGTTTTTAGAACTAATAATTTGAATGGGGAGATAAGTCTTATCATGTCCTTAGTCCTTATTCTTCATCAATAATGTAGCACAAGTGCCATAAAAGGAGTCCTTGAAGGCCATCATTCTTTGTAGCCTGTCAGGTAACTTGCCAAGTATTATCTATACAATTGAGGTAAAGGCTACATTCAATGGATCGTATAAATACCTCTTATATAAGTTTCCTTGTTCCATGAGACAAAAAGTGGAATACTAGTGGAAATACTAGTGGAATTGTGTTACTTAGACAAAAAGAGAACATATGTACAACAGATTGGAAGTAAGAAAAGCCTCCTATTTGGAATTGTACTTGTAACTTGTACTTTGTGAATTATAGTTTCAAATAGTAACAGCAATTAAGGAACAGGGTACAAACTCAGAATTCCAATAAATGCATACTTGACACAATGAACAACAATAGGTAATGTATTACATTACATCAAGATGGAGCTTGTAGAAGAGCCACATGGCTCTGCTTCATTCACCATACATTTCCTAGTGGATTATCAGAACTTGGTGGTCTATGTCTTTCTGCCTCTCATTGGTCTACAACAGCAATATCTGAGTCTAGCAAGATATGGCACAATTTTCTGCATACAAAAGTTCAGGGAAAAAATAGATCTATTTGACTAGGATCAATGCCTACAGTAGCAGTTGAAAAACATAACTGTTTTGCCATGAATATTGCTCCTGTCCACAGTGAATATCATGTATTCCTCGTTACCTAATGTAAAAATAAGGAATAAAGAGCCATGGAGTGGCAGCTCAAACTGAGGTGACTTGGTAAACTTTAGAAAATGAAAAGTGTGTCATGAATCGTAGACTACACCATCCAGGGTAGTTTGAACCCATAGGCAGTGTTTACACTGAATCTATATTAAAACTGTTATTAGTTTTTACCAAATACATTTTTTTTACTCACAAAAAATCCATTTAAGGCTGTGCCTGTTTGTATAACAAACTCAGTTATAACCTATGCTTCCTGTTCTGCTCAGGAAGGAATATATTTCAAATATATACCCTGTCATTGTCCCAGAAGGACATCTGCGCTGTAAAGTGCTTGCAGTAAAAAGAACATTTCAATCAAAAATGAATGCAGCTTTGGATCATGCAAACATCAAACCTGCTGAAGTCAATCATGCACATGAATGGGCAAGGAATCTTTTTACCAATGCTGTGAATTTCAGTAACTGATTATAAAGAGAATGGATCTTCCTCAAAGCGAACCTGTCATCAAAAATAGCTTGGATTCATTTTAAAAAGCACAGTATTGGACTTGAGACCCTGGGATATTATTTTTTGAAGTTTTCTTTTTATAAATTGACTTACCTCCGAGAGATGACCTTCTACAGGACATCATTTGCATAACTAGAAACTCTCTGGCATAGGTATGGCAACAAATTACACAGACTTCAGGACAGCCTATTGATCATCATGTTTGGGAAACTGTGTTTAGCGTCACCCACTCCTAATCCTGTTTCTTCCTCACCTAGGCTAGCTTTCAGTACTTTCAGTGTCCCGGGACATGTCCAGTATAATCAGCAATTTCAGGTCGGGTGAAGAAATGAAAAAAAGAACACACACTAGGAATGGCAGAGAGGCTGTCCTTGTGGCTCTGCTGTTTTGTGGACGTGCTCTGAAAGACCAGACTAATGGAGACGGATTTGCGGAGAAAAAGGAGAATTTCTTTCTCCGTGAGTCTGCCTACATTATTCTGGCCTCACTAAGTACTTTTGCAAAAGAGCCAAGCAACATGGACAGCCCGTCTCCCATTCCTTCAATCAGGGGAGATCTGGTCTGGAAACTCCACCATTTTGGGGTAGTGCTCTGGAAGGCCTCGTTCACGGAGCTGATACTGGGGAGAAGCAGACAAAGAAAGAAGACAGAAGAACATGTGTATATATAACAAGTGCAAATAACAATATAAAGATGAAAGAAAAAAAACACTACTCATACTGTTTCACTGTATAAGCTTGTATCAGTCTCGGTACTCCAGCATATGAATCAAGAACATGTGCACATAATGGACTTCCAACTCTCCTAAACAATCCATAAGAGTATAGGCCCAACAAAAAACACGCGTACCAGGGATGTATGGTAGTGTTGGTGGGAATTTGTTGATAAAATCTGCACCATAATAACTAGGTGGAGCAGTGTGGGCAGTAAATTTGATAGCTGTGCAACTATGTATGGACCCATATGGAGGGGAAGATAATATAATTTAGGGGTGATAATACACCCAAACCCAGCGACATCTGGTCAATTTTATTTGTGGTAAGCATATATAGCTAAAAAGGTGGGAGCACAAACCAAGCAGAAATTTGAGAACTCAAAATAGCTTGTGGAGGTAAAGTTCATGCCAGGCCAAGTCTGTCTGTGCAAACGTCAGCTGTGAGAAGAAATTCATGTGACTTCTTAGGAAAACGGTTAATTGCATTCTCTAGTAAGTTAATAAAATGAGCCTTAGCTGATCTGTAATTTTTTATTTCCTATTTTACATAAAATCACCACAGAGGCTTTTAAGATACATTTTCTGTTTCTATGATCAGGACATGACAATTAAGTCTACCAAGTAAAAGTTATGAAGAGGTCAGAATTATTTCTAGGAAGTGATTGGCTATTTAGCAGTGATATGAATCTCTCCTAGCTGCATTTCTTTTTACAAAAGCGTTATGTTTATCAGACACCTTCAAGGCATCTGCACATACGTATGCAAATTTCCAATTGAAAAGTTATTAGACTTATGTATTTGGATTTATATAAACTTTTTACCTACTGTGTGCATTTGTGCAATTCTGTTAAAACAGGTGTCAGGTATGGTGAGGTACCTGTAGTTTGTATGAAGGAGGAGCCCAATATGCAGGGGTGACGAGACAGTCCGTGGCAAACGGGGAAAAGCAAAAGTCACAGAGGCAAAGTCAATAGGCAATCCGGGGTCAGTAAGCAGACAGCATTCCAAAAGCAAGGTCAATAGGCAATCCGAGGTCAGTAAACAAGCAGGAGAGAGAAAGGGGCAAAAACAGGCCACAAGAGGGACAGGAGCAAAGAGCTGGGGACACACCGTAGCATACAGAGTGTCTCAGAATATCTGAGCGCCGACAAGAAGGAGCTCAGGGCTTTTATGGAGAGGAACGGGAACAGGCTGTGGCTGTACGGTACGCGCCTGACACAAGGACGGATCCCCAATGAAATAAACAAAAAATGAATGTTATACTTCTAAATATTTAATATAAGTTCATTAAGTTGTCCGTTTTGGCAAACCGTAGCGGGCGGACCACAGCAGGAGACTGTGCACACAAGTTGTGAAATCATATGTTGGTAGGAGAGGTCTCCGGAGAGAGAGCTCAAGCACAGTTGGGTTATGCAGCAGGACAATGATCCGAAGCACACAAGCAAGTATGCCAAGTCTTGACATGAATCTGATTGAGATTTGGGGAGAAAAAGAAGCTCTTCTGCACCTCTCTTTCTCAGTGAATCTGTCTGCAATATTGTGGATTCTTACAATGCTTCCGCAAAAGAGTGGAGTCAATGGAAAGACGCCTCCCTATCATCCAATTGGAGTGAGTGTACCCGGAATGTCTGCCCTTTTGTGACACGGAGTAATGTTTTGTTGTTCATCTGAGGCTGTATTTATCTGCTAAGATGGTTATTATGTTCTGATATGTAAAACCATAGAATTCAAAGAGGGTGTACTTTGTTCACATGACTGTACATAAATATTAACATAATTTCAGAAGTTATAAGAATCTATGTAAAGACATTTATATATGTAATGCTACTACATTTGCATTCAATGAACTGCTGCAGCAATAGTGTCCTCTAGGGGACAATATTGCAAGGCTAAATAGTAAATTACATCTCTGGCAAACACTGTTTTAGGCGACAAACATTTTACTGATATTAACATTTAACAGGACTCGAGTAATACATGTTACTGATGATGAGAAATGAATATTACATTGGTCGAGGATATTTTGTTATATGCTGCTGTATAGATATCACAGGATAGTAATACTGTAAATTGTAATTATTGTTTTATTTTAAGCAATAGCCTTTTTTTTATTATGCTCTCAATGTCCTGTTGTATAAGCCCAACTCTGAATGATGGTTTGAGATGTGATGTATAGTCAAGAACATTACAGCATGTGATAGAGCCATGCATTATATGATTTTATAGAATCCTTCCCCTCACATTTTAACGTAATGCCAGTGCCTGTTTCTTTTTTCCAACAATAAAGGATTGAGAAAATTTGGAAAGATTTAAAGCAGAAGGCTAGATGAATACAATAATCCAAGTCAAAATAAACAGGTATAACATAAATACCAAGTATTAGTATTATCATCAGATGAAGCCAGTATTATTGATATGCACAGCTACAATTTCCTGCAACATGGAGCAGTCAATGTTACAAATCCCAAGTTAGCTAGTGTTTTCAATATGTATGCCTTGTGCATTCAGATTTCCCCGAATTGAAAATGTATTTCAGTAAATTCGATGATTCGTAGGAAGCCCCTAAAACGAGGCCAGGCCCCTCACGAATGCGACGAAAACGAAGGAAAGAGCTCTGAATTTTCATCTGAAAAATTCTATTGTATCTTCAATCTTCAATCCTTCATCTACTATCTTCTTTGTTCATTTGCATCTTTGTGGACATAGCCCGGCAGCAACTTCTGTCAAAATGGCAGCACTGTGGAAACGTCCTCCCCAGTCTTCCAATCAGGGAAGAGCACGTCAAGAGCCATGACAACACTGTCAGTGCTGCCATATTGACCTCAGTTCATGGCGATTGTGGTGACGTCATCTCCCCTGGTCGGATGATCGGGGAGATGACGTCACAACAAGTGCCGCCATATTCAACTGAGGGCAACATGGCGGCACTTCCAGTAATGTCATTGCTCCGATCCTGCAATCGGAGAAGAGAATGTCATCATTTTGCTCTCAGCATAGACTTCACCACTTGTGAAATTTTACTATTGTAGTCTATTAGAGAAACGTTAATCAAATTTAATAATAATAAGGAATGATCCTTTATTCTTTTTTGGAAAAAAAAAAGCAATGGTATATGAAGTCATATTCTGGCACTTCGTGTCTTAAAGAAGCAGCCTCTATAATGTAAAGTGACTGGTCAAAGATCTCCCTTGTAACTGTCTGGACCTGCTGCCCTAGGCCTTTGAAACATTTTGCTCATTGCATCTGTATTACCTTGAACATAAGGCCATTCCTGAGTTATCTATAAATCATTGTCAAGCTTATTACAATGCAATGTGTCACAATTCAGTGACATCTCACCGACAGTACAGAAGAGGATAATTTCCATTTGCCAAAAAAAGCTTTGCGAGATGCCCTTCCTGGCACTCTTGCTTGCCAATCTTAGCTCCCTTGGCACACTGCCTGAAGTATTTTTTCCCTGGCATTCTGCCCTTCTAATTTGTTTACAACATCATAATTGTCTGGGTGCTGGCAGAAGTAGCCATTTTTGAAATCAGGAACAAATGGTGCAAGTTACTCTTTTCATGGATTTCCATGCTCAAGACATGGATTGAGGGACGATGAATAGATTGATAGGGTCCATCAATCCAGTAGGGGATAATACCAGCAACATATAATCTTCATCTGTAGCATGGAGGATAGATATGAAAATGAGGTAAAATGTTCTGCTCATACCTGCCTTTTAATGATAGCTGGTACCAACATCACTTGCTGGATTCCACATTTGTAACTCTAGTGCACCAAGAACCATGTTTAGGATGAGGGAATGATTTTTGTTTTGTCTGTATGTAATGTATATGAATTAATCATAGCCACTCTGGTGCAAGTGATGTGAATTTTATAATTTAAACAAAAAGATCTAATAATAATAGCAGTACAGTTCCTAATAGATGTAATTTCAGGCACTATTTATGATTAGAAAGATATATTAGCTGACTCTTACCTGTACAAAACCTGTAACTGGAATTTATTGTTTATTTACTACATATTAGGTTTGTATATTTTATTGATGAGATCAACTTACCCTTTCTTGCAGAAGAAATTACTCAAGGTGGGCCCTTCATACAACATGGTTTTATCTCACCTGCAGCTCGTAGTTTAATGAACTCAGTTTCTCAGAAGGGGAGACCTAATAAACAAACCTTTTGGCTCAAATTGGCTCATTAAAAATATGATGTTAAGTAGGCATTAACCATTAAACCTATCATTATTACTGACAGATGTTCACCATCATTAATACATTTTGATCCCAACTGGGACATATGTCACTGCCATTAATATACTTTAGTCCATTACTGTATAATCTTTGTTCTAAAAAATCTCCTGCCTTTTAACATTCAATCAGCTGGTTCCAGCTTTAATGACTAAATCAAATTTGAAAGTATAAAAATATAATTTCCCTATATTGGAGTCTGACCCTTCACTCTAATCAATAGAGTGTGGGTTTGTTGGGAGCGTGTATGTTAGATGCATGATCTTGAAGGTGAAAGTTGAGATCTTGAAAAATCTTTATCAGTCACCTTTAGCATTAATTTTGGCACCAAAATGTCACCATGTAGGCTGTTTTCTTGAAAGTAATCACCTTCCTTTTGACATTTTGCTAATTATGTGAATGAAAACAATCTCTTCTATAGTTAAAAGGTAACAACTTAGCTATTACAATTATGGACCAATCCAACGTAAACATAGCTGAATATTTAACTTGAAAGATCACACAGTTTTAAGCATTATTCATGCTTGGGTTTGGGTTTAACGCCTCTGTTGAAACATGGATTTGAAATGTCCAGGTTATCCTAAAGTTGGCTAGTTTGTCAGGCTGGCGTGACCCTGCTGATGATCAACTTCATCAGCAGCACTTCAAGAATTTCTGGTGACCCCTGAGGATTACATTATAGTAAGGGTATTACAGCTGGAGGTCTGTGCAGGAGATGTTGCTGGCAAGTTCTTTTTTTTCCTGTAGCACACATTGAAATCCGTACACAAGTTAAGAAAATGTTTAGGCTCCAGTATTATTTATATTACATTTTATGTACAGAATGTCTGCACATCCCAAAATTACTTACAATCACTTACAATCATTCATTCATTCATTGATGATTGAAGATTGAGTTTAATATTACTGTATAAATGTCAGGGGTAAAAGACGGCAGGAAACATGAAAATATTTAGGTATTCACCAATTCTAAATCTGGGTATCATTAACTCACCCTTTGAGGCTAACAAAGATAGTCCCATAAGTGAAAGGTTTCCTAGGACAACTGAAGTAAGCTCCAAAAGCATTGAACGGCTCTTGTTGCCTTAGTTGGTAAATGAGATTCAAAGTAAATTAATACAGCCACATTTTTATCACAGACATCTGAATATGATTTGTAGGTTGAATGAACATAAAAAAACAAATAAAAAAAATGCTATAGCTATTCTAATCCAAACTACCGGTATATGTTTTGTCTATTTTTTTGGGTTTAAATTCAGTTAGTACCGTTAGTAAATGTAGTGGGGCTTAATTAAGTGGTTTTGAAATCCCATACAGTACTTCTCAACCTTTATATGCGATATGTATTAAATAGTTAAAACCAGGTGACTTGTTATGGTGTTCACAGCATTAAAGAGAAAAGACTGTGTCCAAGGAAAGTAAACCTGTTTAAAATTGTGACCCGATGCTCTTATTTTTGTGATATTTCACTAGAACATTGATTGAGTTATTTTAATTCAAATAGTTCATTTGCCACATGCTTATTGCTCTCTGAAGCATATAAAACCCCAGTAATCGGCACAGTATTAAAAAAAACCATTCCCTATTTCAAAAAAATGAAGATAGATGGGTCACATATCTCTGAATACAGGTAACACAGTAGATAGTTATAGAACGTACCAGCTAAAATCATGAAACAAGCGATGATGAGGTGATTATTAATTAACCGTGGTCTTTGGGGATCTGTATGAGGAAAGGAAAAACCCAGAGTGCAAAAACTAATTCAAATGAAGCATTGTACTGATGGACCGAGGGATGATTTATGAGTCTTGTTAATTGTCATAAATGCCCTCCTTTTATCTGCAGGCCCAGTGGGAAGGGCTGACCGGACGAATCGTGTTCAATAAAACCAGTGGGCTCCGAACTGATTTTGATCTGGATATCATCAGCTTGAGGGAAGACGGTCTGGAAAAGGTATTGCTACACCTTCACTCCAAAATCTTTAAGGTTGATTTTACCTGTGGTCGAAAAATTTAAAATGTGTACCTCCCCATTTTTTTTAGTTTTCCCAGTCACAAAAAGAAACTTTTTTTTTGTTATTTTTTCCAAAAATGAAAAAAATTTCAAGAACTATAGTTCCTCTGTGTATTCTGGGTTGATGCTGAACTGTTGGTCTCTGAGGGAGAGAATGTGGTTCTCTGCAATTTTTAATGGTTCACTAGTAGACCTGCCCACCATAGATGTACATAAAGAACAAAAAGTGAGGAATTGCTTTGTTTTCATAATGTACTATGTATAAATATAGATATTATTCCAAAGGAGATTACATTTTTAGAGACATTTTGTGAATTTCCTTTGTTTGTTTACAAGTTGAATGGACATAATATATATATATATATATATATATATATATATATATATATATATATATATATATATATATTAGGATGCCAAATAGATCAACAAGAGTAACTAGGTCACAGTGTTCACATACTATTTCATACTATATTATTGCTATGTTATTACTTTCCTGTACTTTGTGGTTATTTTTGATCAATCTTTATGTAGGTAGTGCTGGGGCAGACATAGGGCAGCACCTAACCAAAATATACCACTGCAGACTGTCATTTTTTTACACCTTACTTCTAAAACCAAACAGTTAAACAAAAAGGTCTCTTTAAGAAATGTAACTGTGAAAACTCTTATAGGTAAACATTATTTCATGTAGAATTTTTCCTGGAAGGCTAAATTGTCATGTGAAGCAAGATAACTCACTGATTGCTACTATAGAGACGGGAAAAGCTTCTTAAAACTCTGTGTTGTTTTCATGTGATTAAACCTTATTAGAAAGAATTTAATAGCTTTTATAGACCAGATTTTGTTTACGCAACAATAAAGAAGTGCAAGTTGAACAAAACCTTTAATTCCTTAAATTATCTTAAAATACTAATTAATGTTAATCCCCTGAAACTTTCATGATGTTCTATGCCTTTGAGAAAAATGTGGCCAAAAACCTATACTGACAGCAGCCAGTCAGAACCATTAAACAACCACATGTGTTTGGCTAAACACAGTGATCTATGTCATTGGCTCACCACAGCGATGGCATGGACAAGACGACCTGTACTCCTCCCGAATGCTCCTGCTGTTCAGGGGAGATGAGGCAGCTGTGCAATCTCCCAGGCCTTCACTCAGCTACTGGGGAGTGACGCCATCTGCATCCCCTCCCTGGTGTTCCTGCTGCCACCAGGAAGATGAGCCGGCTGTGCCACCGAAGTACAGATCCTCCTCCTTTACAGATTTGAAAGCATCAAATAATAATCCCAGCCCGCAGAAGTCATAGCCTTCTGTGGGGTCATCATCCTCCAGCCAAGAACACACTTGTGCTGCATACCATTGCAGAGCCATATATCGTCCAGCACTATCTCTGTCTGGACCAACCCATCGAACTTGGATACCAATTCTTCTTAAGGTTGCACTCCCAGATGCACTTGTGCATCTAGCTGGAACTGGTACATGTCCTCGCTGGCTGGGAGGGACTTTCCCTGGTAGTCCTGTTCCCATTGGAGAGGCTCTGTCCAGAGCTGCTGACTGATAAAATCCCTCCACTCCAGCTCTCCCTTGGCTGACACAGGTCTAGCGGATCAGGCTTGTGCACTCTGCATCCTCCATCTGAACTCCTCTTGCATAGCTGATGATCCAGGTATTGCTCCTCTTCTGCCTACTGGATGATTAATCTCGGTGGTGGTTTGGCTGTCCAGATAGCAAGAAAGCATTCCCTAGCTGCCACCAAATGTGACAGGATGACCTCTACCCTGAGTGTGTACACCCACCAAATCCTTCTGCCAAGACACCAGCAGTTAACCCCTTCAGTGCTGGACATGACTTCTGCGGAAGCAGGGGGAAAGCAATCTAATGGTGCCATGTTAGCACTGTGGCTCGCAGGTGCTAATATTCTCCTGAAAAGGACAATAAGGTGTCATAGCAGCCCACCCCAATCATCAGACAGAACTAATGTTGAGGTGGAAAACACAAGTTTTTGTAGGAACAGCACAGATATCTATACACCCAAACATTAGATCAGAAGTATAATCCCATTACTACTAGAAGGAGTCACTATTTCAGGGTGACCCAGAGGGAGCGGCGTCAATCCCGAGGTACCGATGGAGAGCTCAGGGTCCAAGGATGTTATGTTCCAAAAAAAGCGACTTGATCCATCATCAGGACCCTGAGCGACAGCACTAGAAGCGTCCCCGGGAATAGTCCACATGGTAGCCGGGCCAGAGTTCCAGAGCTGTGAGTTAACCACGGTTTTAAACATGGTAATAAAACCAGGTTTACTAAATGAACTCTCTCTCCTTAACCACCTCTGATTTTGTCCCACTACATGCACGGGATAACCCCAAAAGAGCAACGTGGTGGGACAACGGGCATCCGTTGCGACTCCAAGGATTTGCGGCTAGGCCCGGGACAGGTGCATGGAGTGTTTCCATCTGTGTAGAGTGCTCAGAGCCAGCTAGTCCATGAAAGTCTGGTTAAGGCAAACCAGATGGGGTTTCCCGGTCACCCTGTGCCCCCAATGAGCAATGGGTGACTTAGACATAAAAAGGGATTGGGCAGGCAGGGAAGGAGTCACTCCATGAATCTGTCATGGCCTCCCTCCCAAACTTAAACCTGCCCCTATGTGTCCTCAGTCTCAGACAGTTACCTTGACACATGGTACATTAGCTGTTGCTCTGCCTCCATCTTCAGTGTTCTCTCAGTGATAAAACTTTTACATATGTTTTCAATTCAGTAGTGGGTATTTGGGGAATTTAGTGTGTTGGTAGGGAAGGAGAAAAATAAAAAAGCTCTTAAAGAAATCGGGAATTGGGGGAAGGAGGCAATGGGGGTTAAGTAACCAGTAACATGCTAAAAAAAATAAAAAGCTCTTAAAAAAAATAAAAAAGGTTTTTTGTGAGGAATATGTGGGAAATTGTGTGCTTTAGTTGTTTGCTAGGTAGGTATGAAGAAAAAAATAAAAAAAAGCTCTTACAAAGTATAATAAAATTGCTAAACTGTATAAATTGAGCAGGCATACACCTCAGATATCAACAGTATATTTGACACCTCTAATGTCACTTCCAGTGAAAGCACCAGTCAACCACAGCATGATGAGACCTGGGTGCCTGCGACATGGTGGTACCCGATTTGTCCTGATTTATGGCAACACCTTGTACAAATGCCATTTGTGAGCCACATTTTTAAGCCTGTCTTTTTACAGCTTGTTTGATCTTATAGCTCACCAAACTGTATGCCAGTCATTATTTAACAGAACACCCTGACCCTGGTGAAAGTTAACAAAAATATATAACCTTAAACCTGCTGATTGGGCATTGTGTTATGTTCTACTAACTTAACTTTAAATCGTTTTTTTTATTCTATGATAACACCATGTGCCCTCTTAGAACTGACCTATTGTATGACAGGCTTTTTGAATAAGATTGATTGTTAACCACCTGCCTAACGTGTTTAGAAAAGTCTACACCCCACATCTACATGATGTAAAAGAATAGCAAGGGGGAGGTAGCATTTAAATATTACTATATCTGCTTACATAAAAAAGTCCATGAACTCCCTTCTTATTGGTTATCCAAACTTTGCTTGAGGTCCTTTAGCAATTTTGGCTGCTACATTATCAAAATCAATGTATGTCTCAGTGGGGAACAAAACAACGCTCGGGATGCGCATGCAGATATTGTTTGTTTTTAAGAATGAACATTACAAAAATGTATTTTAATCCTACCTCCTCCTTTATATTTTCAAATATTTAAAATCTGGTTAGTTAAGTGACAATACGATACTATGATTTTCCATTGGTTATTTTTTTATATATCTGTAATATGTGACAACATCATATGAACTGAAGAATTTGCCATTGTACAAACTTTTCTAAGGAAAGGTATTACATTTTTTTTATTTTCTTTATTGTTTGCGAGACACCTGGGTGATTAATTACCTTCATATACAACTGTCTAATGTAGACACAAAATGAGACGTGTTTGTCTGCAGCACCACATTCACATTATTAGTGTAGATATAATACACTACAAAGAGTGTTCACTGCAAACATAGAGAGTGCCTTTGTACACACCTTTACTGTTAGGACTTACCTGGCCTTGCATCCCACGAATGAGTCCATTGTTAACAAAATGTCCCTAAATTTAAGTGTATTGCTGGTTACTATAAGCACATGGATGGTGCTGACTTGGCTGACCAGTGTCTAAAACCATATTCGATTAACCACAAAACCAGAACTTGGTGTAAGAAAGTTGAGAATTATTTAATATAAATATCAATGTTCAATTCTTTTGTATTATATAAAAAGGCAGACACAAGAAATGAATTTGCCTCCATTCAGTTCTAGCTGAAGATCATCAAAGATCTCCTTTTGAAACAAGCCCCAAACCCTGCAATTCTGGAGCCTGAAGATATTAAAGATTCTACCGCAAACATTTCCCAGGGAGGATTTGACCAACTGCCTCCAAAAATAAGCAACAGAGACAGGGTCTGCTGAAAAAAAGTCATTAGGAAGAACAGTAGCAATTACTACCCCTCTTCCCCATTTCTACATGGTCTCTGTTTCGAAAACTATCACACACAAGTGAACTTTTTGAAAACATTTATTTCAAAAAAGTTTTTTTTGGTTTTTTTTTTAATTAAGTTTTAGTTGAGGGTGTCCTTTCCTGTGGGCAGCAGGGATACATTTTATATAAAAAAAGAAAGAAAATTAAAATGTTTGTTTTGTTTGTTGATTCTACTTTTCAAAATATATACTATTGCAAGTCTTAAATGATATATGCCTGCTAGGCAATGCCAAAACAAAAAAAAACGTGTGGGCAATATCTGTAATCTTGATTTGCTGCTGAATGCCTTTTGGTGTGTTTTTCTTGCATTTTATGCAAACGGTGCAAACAAAATGCGGTGGTTCGTGTGAATAAAAAACACCCAAAATTAATGTTACAGCTATTTCAGTATTAGTATTTTGGTCAATTATGGTTAAAAAAAAACAATGTAAAAATGCAAAAAAAAAATACACTCAGTAAAGAAGGGGTTAAATATGCCTTCATTCTCGAAAAAAGTTTACAAAGCACTAATTTTGTGAAATTATTTTTATTTAAAACTTGGTTTGAAGCCCACAATGTTGTTTCAGATTGAAATTGCTACTACTACATTATTGACATGGCTGCTTAAACCCATAGCACAAAACCCATATCCCAACCTCACTGAACCAAACCCAATAACAACACTTGACACTGATTTTGGTGTAGGGCATTAACCACAGCGTTATTGATTATTAATATGGCATCACATTCCCCAAGCCAGCAGTACCACCCATATATACACCATCCATTGACAACCTGCCAGCTGTTGAGCCATAGGCACCAACATTTGAACAAGAGTCCTAGCCCTGCAAGTTCCATTAATCCCATGCGAGACATGCCCCTCAAGCTCATTATGGGCAAAACATCATATTGTCCTTGTCCTTCTACTCTGGCTAGTAGACCCACACAGCTTCTATGTCAAAACAGACTTATCCTAACTCCAGAGAGGAAACATAGATGAAACAGAATTCCTTATAGAATCATCAGGTAAATAACAAATGTTAATGCACCCACACACGTTATATATTGTTGGTTTTGTTCAGGACAAGCAGGGCTTTCTTTCAATATCATTATTTTATATCATCTAATTTACTATACTATTTTTTTTTTAAAAAAGTACTTTTTCTGACTTTGATTTGAAAAATCTTTTACTCTTCTGCAAAAGCTAATTAAAAAAAACAGGTTATATTTGTCTTGAATTTAGAAATACCCAATGTTTTTGAGTTTTTTACTGACAAGTAGCATATTGCTTGTAAGGACTTACCTTTCACACCAGTCCCGCTCCTTGGCTGCTCTCGCGATGCGTCCATGGCTGGTGGCTTCCCAGGCAGCTTCTAGACCTTCCCGGGTAGAGAGTATACAGTCTGCACCCGCTACCCGTCCGACGTCTTCACCGTGTGGGCAGCCTCGCGGCAAATCACTACCACAGCACCACCGTGTGGTCAAAACCTCGGGTGACCCTCAGTAAACAGACACCTCATCTCTCCCTATTTAAGCCTGGGACTTCCACTTCTGGGTTACCCTTTGTTGGTGTATCTGCTATGTGCTAGTGCGTGATTACTGAGACTGATTTCCTCGTTTTGACCCGACTTGTTGACCTTGCTCCTTCTTCTTCTGATTTAGCTCCTAGTTCCTGAACGTCTGGTATAGACTCGGCTAGTTTACTTCGCTTCTGGATTCTGATTCGGCTTGTTTAGCTTTCCTGATTTGACCCGGCTAATTCTCTAGGCGGCTTCTTGGTCCCTGGCTCTCCTGGCATACTCCACCCCCCTCCTACCTCACGAGTCCATTACATTGGAATTTCAAAACAATTTTTTTTTCAAAAATGGTCATACTACCCCATGTCCGATTTGAGACATCTTTGAAGCCGGCTACTTCAATTTACCCCCATCAAACCATATATATTGTAAAACTAGACACCCCAGGGTATTTCTAATACTGGTATTTTAACCTTTTCCAGGCAGTAATCCTACTACCAGCCCTAGTCAAACTTTTACTTCAGGTATGAATCTACTGCTCATGATATATGTCACTTTCAAACAACAGCCCAATATGTGTTCAGCAACATCTCCCGAATACAGTGAAACCACCCATGCATACATTTATTAGGTTGTTTGGGGACTAAAAGGAGGACAAATTTGGTAGGTGTGCATTTTTCAAATTTGAATTTTGACATGTTGAAGATTCTGTCCGTCTTGTGCATTTTTTTTCCACTCAGATTTTATTTTAGGGATGAATTTACAACTCCTGGTATATGTTACTGTCAAACAATATGTGGTCAGCAACATCTCCTATGGGCAGTGATGCCCCTATGCATGGGGTTTCTGGTTGTTTGTGAGTTAATAGGTAATCTTTGCAAGGTGTGCATGTTTTTGGAATTTTGACATCTGGTTAGTCTTTGGCCATGTCCTATTTTGGGACATCTTTGAACCCGGCCAATTTGATTTGTCCCATCAAATCTTACATTTTTTAGAACTAGACATCCCATGGCATTTAAAATGCCAGTATTTTAACTCTTTTCATGTGTGAATTTTTGTGAAGATATGGTCGCTAATTTTATAACTTGCTCATAACTATTTTTTTATAAATATATATTTGGACTTTTTTTTAAAACATTTAGTGGAAACTGGATGGTTTACCTTATGGTGGCATCAGTGGGGTATCGACTTGCATGGTTAAATGCAGTTTTAGTTTTAGGATGTAAACAGACACCTAATGTCACTCACTGATGGCGCTTGCGGTTGCTTTTCAGAGAAATCATAAGGCGATCAGGGTAGGGTGTTGTATTGAAGAATGCCTTGATATTGAGGCATGTCAGCAACACCGATTACACTTAGGAAGCGATTGCTGATCATTTTTTTTTGGGAGGGGGGGGCTTTCTTCCATGTCCACAGCTAGCCTCAGTTATTTTTATTTAGAATTGGTTCATAGTTTTAGAGGGTAATTGCTTATAAGTGCCAAAATTAAATCCACATGAGCATTTCTGAATTTTGCTGGCAATGTTACAAAAACACACCCAGAAAAGAATGCACATGCTTGATTTCAGACAAAGAGTATCACCTAGTGATGCTTTCAGTGCTTTTTTTATTAACAGTTCTGTAGATGGAAGAACTACTTTCAGAACCGATTCTGCAATACATTTTCATTTAAATGTTTTAATTTCAAAATAGACAATAAAATAATATGTTTAAGTTATGCTATGTACGCATTATTCCTAGGTATTAATGCAACAAATGTATGATAGCTTTAACCATGGTACTGATCTGGCTGGTTGCTTTTAATTTTGCTTTTTTTTCCTATTACGCAGCATGATGACGTCAGGTTTCACTGGACCCTTTAGGGGATGTCAAGCCAAGACTTAGCTAAGGGGATTTCATCCGGGAGCATCCGTTATTTACCAAAATAAAATGAACAGAATATATACAGTTTAGCACAATTATATCTTGATCAGTTCAAATATTTATCTCAAGGCTGCCCCAGCCCCCCCCCCCCACTGCAACTGACCTCACTACAGAGCACCAGGATATGATGTTATGTCTCAGCTCTCTGTGTTTTAAATGGTTGGGGGAGATTAGAGATCCTCCTTGTAACTCCCCAAGAGAGAGATCTACCCTCTGGTTTTGTGGCAAGGGGGTGTTGCCCCTGGACCTGCCATTTGACCTAGGTCAGTATACATTGTAGCTCCTTTTCTATTTACAAAGTTACAACTTATAAAGTCACTTGTTAGACACATGGCTGCATTATTTTCCTTTTACCATTATGTAACAATACTAGGTATCGTTCATAGATTAATAAAATAATGCTCTGTTTGCCCCCCTGTGAGCTCTCCTTATCTACTTATGTTCTTCATTGGGTCTGTTGAAGCATTCTGGCCAGTGTGGAGTTTTCAGATATTGCTAAAGACATTGCAAATGTTTTGCAAAACTTCTAAATATCTAGTTGCCTACAATACATGTAAATCAAGACATTCTCACATAAATTCAGAATTTCCGAAATCACTTTGTAGACTTTCACAGCTGGTGAGAACCTAGCGTGCATCCTTAATGTTGGTGGACTGAATTTTCAAATTTTTATGACACAACTGTCTTTTACATTAAATTGCCTTATCTCTTATGATGCTCCATATATACTGGCTTCTTCTCTCTCATTAGGTGTGAGGAAATAAGTCAGTTAAAATTGATTTTGCTTGATGCTGCCAGCCTTTAAAAAAACACTTAGTGTCTGTAGGCACATAAAAGGACAGTGGTGGTTTTCTTCTGGTTTTGCATGCATGGCTAACCTTTCTGCAGAGGATATCCCTAAGGTCTTTGTCCTATTAGGGAAGCTGTCACTGGAACCAATTGGAATCACTCATTCTACGTTCTTGATCAAAGCTTTTAATCTATTGTTTAAGTCATTTTAAAGTAAATGCCCTTCTTATTGCAATATTTTTGTATTTGATTGATTATGGATTTTTTCAGGAGACATTATTAGTAGACTTGGGCATAAGGGGGCTCTTTGTGTTCGTCTTTGTGCTCGTCTTCGGCAAAAAAAAAACGTTGTATTCTTCTTCGTATTCTTCTTTGAAAAAATAGAAATATTGAATAAGTATGGTTTAAACCACTGTTTGGGCTACTACTGTGCTTCGGGATATCCACAGTGCTCTACGAGAACTGAGCTCCAGACTCCTGGTAACTATACCAAGGAGCCTGAAACTGTAATATCCTTTTAGTAATCCACACTGGTAACAACAGAATCATGGAGGAGTGAATATGTTTATTGTAACAGAAATGCAATTTAATTATACTTGATCAGCAAGCAGATTAAGCAGTATCCTCTGTTACATATAGAGTTTATAGGGCTTATAATAAAGAAGAAAAGTCCAGGTTGTGAGCCCAAAGTAAAATTATAATACCGTAGGATAGCGGGAGTCCTGGTAGCTGTCTCACAGAAGGGCTGTAGTGACTTGTAGAGCAGCTATGAGGCTGGACAAACTTACCTACTCCAATTGTACAGTAAAAATAAAATCCTGGCAAGGAAAGAGTTAAAATACTAGCACAAGGTGTTTAGTTTTAAAAAATGTATGGTTTCATATGGTAAACTAAATTGGCTGGGTTCAAAGGTGTCCCAAATAGGACCAGAGAAAAACTGTAAAACCTATGCATGGGTGGTATCGCTGTACTCAGGAGATGTTGCTGAACACAGTGTTGTGTTTGGCAGTGACACATAGCAAGAACTGTAAATTACTTGAATTACAATGTGTGTTAAAAAAACACAAAAAATACTACCAGAAACTTTGACAAAGATGTCCCGAAAAGGACATGGGGTGGGATGACCAGATGTTAAAATTCCTATGTTATGTCCCAAATAGGACATGAGTAGAATGACCTGATTTAAAAAAAAATCTTTTGGAGTAGCAATATTTGACTTGTACTTATTGCTCTATAATTTGCAGAAAAAACATAAACTCAGGACAAATATTAGAATATATTTAGCGTTTTTTATTAACATTTGTAAAAGAGTAAACAATCTTTTGTTTTGTTTTTTCAATATTTCAAAACAGCGTTGGTTGTGAAGGGTACAAAAAGAAAAAATACCATGGTCCTCTTAAGGTTAAAATGCATTGTCCTTGTGAATGAAGCTTTTATAAATTATACAACAATTTAATTAATATAAATAAAAATTTGCACTATTGTAAATAATTTCTATGATACATTTTTTAAATTGTATTTAGTTATTTAAATAGCACAATGAACCAATAAAATACGGAATCTGCTTACAAAACAATATTCTGCTGACTGATCATTTCTCCAATCTGGTGGAAAAAACCCAGAAAAGTGATGCTATTTGGCATTTTCTGGCCTCAGTACACCCCAAATTACATTCAATAGTGTCACCACTAACAGGTTCTATGAAGTGATGCAATCTAATATTGGTGTTTGACACAAATAGATAAAACTAGGTTTCTCAAGGACAACTGTATATATAGCTAAGATGAAATGATCTCCATTGTTTGCATTAAATTAGCAAGGTGCCTTAAAATGGAACCTTTTCAGGCCCCTGGTGCTCTAAAATCATAATTGAATCAAGCACTGAAAATCTTTAATTAGCCATTATGATTTTTACTTGATGTTCTGTTTTTTTTATGCCTTCCAGCTATGGAATCACATCTGGTTTTATGAAAGGCATATTCATGCTTTTTCTTGCAAATATTTGTTAATTTCCCATGCTCCCTCAGTGAAAGTTTGAAAACCTACTGCCACCTCATATAGAAAGATTCTGCCCGCACTATTTTGCACATAGAAGTCTAGCAATGGAGATTGTAAACTGTGATGTTGTAAAGAAAATTCTTAGGCTGAGTCACAGTTCCAAATGTGACGTAGAAACAAGGTGTCAGCTCTCACACAAATACAAGATGTAATTTCTAGATTCATGCTTAAGTCTAAATAAAACAATATTAATTAACGTAAAGGCACGGATAACAGATGTTTTATTTAAGCAAAGTCCTAAAAAGGAAATAATTATAACTGGTGACTGCAGACCGGAAAAGAATATAGCTACCATTTAGTGATGCAAATTTGTTTCCTCTTGTCAAGTGCTAGAATCCAGCTATATAAACTTGGAACCAAAATAGTGAATAGGTTTAAGGTCGGTATCCTTCATATCTGATAATCTCTATTTTAACACTTTACAGGTGGGAACATGGAACCCCTCAGATGGACTGAACATCACAGATGTTCCTAAAGCAAGAGGACCAAACGTCAGTGAGTCCTTGACAAACCGCACGCTCATTGTCACAACAGTGTTGGTAAGGAAATATAGAAGAGTGAACATTCAACTAATTTTCATTTTCAGGTTAATTTTAATTTAGAAAGAAACAAACCCATCAAACATTCTTTTTGTGCCCTATGTCTTACGAGAATACTTTAACAGTGCCAGCGCACAAGTGAACACTGGGATGCCTGCATGTCCTGATAGCTGACACTCTTGCCTTCCATATTCCGTGTTGTTTTTATATTGTTCTAAGAACAGAATAAAATGACAAATCTCATAATGTGTTTTTGCTTAACGTGCTAGGGAGTAAAACTAATGTTTGTCTCAGCACCTCTGAGAATTTGTATATTATATCATTCATAATAATGCTTTATATGTTTTTTACAGCATATCCAACTACTCTGTTGTGAAATAAAAACTGGTTTTAATTGCAGATCTTGTCCTTATAGTGAATTACCCTATCAGGTAGCAATTGTTCAATTGTGATGCTGTGCGCTAAAATATCTGAATTTCTATGCAAACCCGCTTTTAGGAAGGCAACAAGGCTTTCAGAATTTACACAAATTTGAAATTAAGTCCACTATGCCAGAAAACAAACTTTTTTAGTTCAACTTTGCAATGCGAATACCTACCAAATTCATTTTTGATTGATACTAAATGTTTTTTTTCCCCTTATTTCCTCATTGAATGTATTTCCAGAGAAAGTCTTTTTTTTTTCTTAAATGACAATTATGGATTTCACATGCTTTTGGCAAATTAAATTATGTTGTGATTTGGGTTGCTTCTGGGCATGTTTTAATCGTATGTAAAAGCCACAGGACAAATTTGTAGATGGCCGATTTCCTATTTGAGTTTCCCTTTTTCTGTTGTTAATATCGAAGTTACTTGTTCAACAAGAAATCTATGACCTAACCCTCAGATACCGCTCTCAGATATACACTCAACAGCAATTTTACAGCCGTGAGAGAACTTTTGGCCAAGAAGTCAATTTAGAAAAATAGCTTTAAAATTTAATATTTGAATGTTTTTTTAGTAATAATTATGGAAACCTTCTGTGAATGTGAGGTAAAAAAAAAATATGATAACAAAATATATATTTAAATGTCCTTTGCGGTTAAAAAATGTACTCTTCTACATGGTAACAGCTGAAAATGTATAGTAGCTGATACATTATAAAAGCTGTTCTCTTGCTAATTATGGCACATATTTACACGTTACTATAAATACCTTTATTTGACATGTCTGTACATGGAATTTTGCAGACACAGTATGTTCCAGTTTGTAACCTTCTCTGTGGTACAGCAACGTCTACCTCAATTAAACTATTATAGATTAACATCTCTTCTTTCAACTTTATATACCTATTTGGCTTTAATTTCTACGTAAAGGTGGTTAATGGTATGAGATGAGAGAAACACTGACAAGTGCAAAGCACTGGATGATGTTAGGTATAGAAGAAATAAGGTATACATTTATATTTAGGTTTTCCTCATGGACTTCAGTTAGCTAGTCTCAAAATTGTAAGCTTGCGAGCAGGGCCCTCTCTACCTAACGTATCGTTTTGTCTTAGAGCGTCAATTCTCATCTTGTCATACCCCTTGAATATATGTATTGTATTAAGCCCTGTGTAAATTGCTGTGCTATATAAATAAAAGATAATAATAATAGGAGAAAAAAATCGATGCTATATCAATGCTATATAGGTGAAAGTATCCATTTAAATGTGCATATATCTCATGTCCATCTAAGAGTCATAAGATACCGTGATTAAGACGACCTCCCAAAATTTAAGTATTAATTTAGGGGAAAAAAAAAGAAAAAGCCTGAATATAAGACTACCCTATAAGATAAAAGTTTTACTAGTAAATATTAATTCACATGTAAACTATTTTTTCATATTTAATAAAAACTATGATTGGGGAAAATGCATTTTTTGTTTTTATTGCCTTTTATTTGCCAACCTGCCCCCAGTTATCCACATCTGCCCCCCAGATATGCCTTATACCTGCTTATATGCCACTCTGCCCGCCCGAAATGCCACTCTGCCTCCCTGATATGCCACTCTGCCGTCAGATATGCCTTATATCCCCCATATGCCACTCCCAGATATGTCTCTAGACCCCCTATTTGCCACTCTGCCCCCAGATATACCTTATACCCCTATATGCCACCCGGCCTCCCTGATATTCCTTTTAACCCCCTATATGCCGCTCTGCCTCCATGATATTCCTTTTAACCCCCTTTATGCCCCTCTGCCTCCAGAAAGCCCTTATACCGCCCTAATGTCACTATTAACCTCCCCTGACTTACCAGTGCATCCCTAGACTTGCCCCCCATGCTTCAGAGTCCTTGGTGTCTAGTGGGGCAGCTGGTGGAGGTCTGCATGATGCGTGCAGATAACCTGCGCTGCTGCTGGCGGCACTTCTGCCGGGGCTTCTATGAATGAACACCAGAAGGTCATGTGATGCCGGCGCTCTGTCATAGAAGCTCCAGAGGAAGTGCTGGCAGCAGCAGAGGCTGTCTGCACGCATCGCACAGACGTCCACCGGCTGCCAGAGAGGAGGATCCAGGTTCCCTGCAGTGCTACGGGGGATCTGGATCTTGGTCTTATAGTCAGACCGCTATTTCAGGTCTGATTAGGAGTTGACCTGTAATATAAGGGGTATATGGTCAAATTCTTAGGGTTTCACAGTCTGGAGATGATGCTATCATGTTCTAATTTGATTTAATGATGTCTAAATACATAAATGTGAATTTGTAAATCTTCCAACAGGCACATAACATCTCTAATTTATTGTTTTTTTTGCAAATACCTCTAGGAAGAACCTTATGTGATGTTTAAGAAGTCCGCTACTCCACTTTTTGGCAAGGACCGTTTTGAGGGCTTTTGCATTGACCTATTGAAGAACATATCAGGGATCCTTGGGTTTGACTATGACATACGCCTGGTAGAAGATGGTAAATATGGATCCCAAGATGAAAAAGGCCAGTGGAATGGTTTGGTCAAAGAGCTCATCGATCATGTAAGTACATCATCTATAACCTAACACACGCAAAAAAATCAAGATATTTTATGTGGAGTCTCTGGCAGATCAATTGTATTATGTCTTGAATGCTCAATGTGTTATGGTTCAGTCAGTGATGATTGTTTGATGAAAGGTAGGATTGAGTTATAAGGGTCTTTAACCTCACTTGTGGCTTGTATAATTGATTTAGTTGCTTATAATGAAGATAATGTGAAAGCATTGTATTTGCAAGAAACCATATCATCAATATGCATATTCTACTTATCCTTGTGAGAGGGTAACTATGTTTCGTAGTAGAGTATATTGGCTTCACCTGCATTTTATGTACAATAATGGTAGAATATTTGAATAAAAAAACATAGCAAATGGTAAGTTGTGGCGCAATGAAAATTGCTCAACATGAGGTTAAAGATAGAAAAATATCCTGATAGTATGACCTATTTATACAAAAACAAGTGCCCACTACCGTTTGGAACCCAATTGACCTGTACCATGCCCACCAACTGTCCCGATTTAAGCAGGACAGTCACGGTTTTGGATCTGTGTCCCGCTGTCCCGGGAGGGTGAGGCGAGAGCGATATTCAACTTGGTGCACAGATGCAGCCTGCAGGCTAGCTGGGAGATCACGATCTCCCTCTAGTTGGCTCACCATTAGGGAGCGCGAGGTCTGTCACTTCAAACCTCATTTTATTGCTCCTTAATCACTACCCGCCTGCAAATAATGCAGAGTGCGGTGATATGATGTCATCCCTGCACTCTGCAGCAATAGCCGGCGCTTAGTGATGAGGGAGCAGTAAAAAGAGGTCTGAAGTGACCGGCCTCGCGCTCCCACCACTGGATGCAGGATGGAGGCAGAAGGATGACGGCAGAAGGATGAAACCAGAAAGATGAAGGCAGAAGGATGAAGCCAGAAGGATGAAGGCCAAAGGATGGTGGAAGAGGTAAGAGATGGGGAGAAAGGGGTGTAAGGGCAGTGTATGTGTATGTATGTGTTTGTAAGCTTGTGTGTGTGTATGAGCCGGTGTGTGTAAGAGGAGTATAGCTATTTGTTAGCTGGTGTGTAAGGGTAGTGTATATGTATATATGTATGTGTGTGTAAGGGCAGTGTATATATGTGTGTGTGTGTAAGGGCAGTGTACATGTATATGTGTGTTTGTGGGCAGGTGTGTGTAAAGGCAGCGTGTAAGGGTCCTGTGAGGGAGGCTAACATTAGCCTTTTATAATTCAAAAAAATCTCTGCTGCTTTTTTAGTGAATTTTAGTTCACAGCTAGCATCTGCAGCTTTACTGTTGCTGCACTTCCCATGATGGTCAGCCAGCATTATGAATGGAAGTAGTATGTCTGGCTGAGCCTCATGGGAATTCAATTCAATGTGTTGGTTATTTTAATATATGACTGTGCTGACAAAAAAAAAACATGTTTTAAGTGGCGATGCAAGCGCGACATTGTGAAGTGCAACTGCTTGTATCAGTTCCGCGAGATTTAAAATAAAAGTAAGTGTCCCTCTTTCACTTTTTGAAATGTGGGAGGTATGCTGTACCATTCATTCATCTTTTGAATTACTAGCCCTGATACTTTCTAAAGTTAAAAACCCCCAAAAATTGTTTTTTCTAAATACCCACTTTGAAAGCCAACACATATTAGTCTCAAGTTTCTTAATTATTGTTCTATCTTTTGTAAATTTGCTGGAATTTTCTGGAATGGTGTGTGTGCCATGCTGACCTGGCATCTAAGGAGTAAATGTTTGCTTCCTTTAGTGGAACATTGAAAATTCTCTGTCTCAAATTACCCCTGCTATTTTCTAGGCAACCACAAATTCTTTGTTCGAAATCAAAACAAAAAAATTAAGCTATTAGAGAATTTTATTTTATTTTATTAAAGAAAAAATTTACAAGAGTCATTTTAATGGATGAAACATCCTCTGCTTTAGCAAGAGCAATCATTATTAACATTATGAAAACATGTCTCCATGGTAACAGGCTCCGCTGTTAATCAAGCCTTGATTGGTCAGCTTTGATGCTTCAGTTTTCTGAGTTATTTAATTGAATTTTAATTGAATAAAAATAGGTGGATTAGGACTGGCGAACCTGTGGAGTCATGCATCCAATTCTACAACATCTTTCAGAGAAAGCCCATTTAGCCTGGACAATACAGAGCGGAAAGTGGTGGATTTTAGAGCGATCTACACAAATAAAGAATAAAAAAAAATAGAAAAAGGGCCCTCTGCTGGCTAGCAATTTAGTGGGTCGCTACCTCAACTGTGCTTTATGTTCTGCTGTTCCATAGCACATTAACAAAATTGACATAAATATAGCATAATTATAGCCTTAACGTCTCTTCTGGAAATCTCAATGTTTTGAGTTGACTGTGTATGGGGACACACATGCATAATCAATGAACTAGACCTTTTTAAATCAACCAACACAGACCTTCAGGGCTCTGTTCTGTTGCATGAACATTGAACTTCTGTAAACCCTTGTTTTAAGACCTTGGAGTTGTTTTGTGGCTTGAACCTTCATATATTCTGTTTTTTGCTGAGGCCCTGTATGACCAAAATGGTTAAAAAATATATACACCTAAAGTTGAAGGATCAACCTGACGTGGAAGTTAATTGACTGGCACAACCAAATGCTGCTCGACTGCCTGTTGAAACAACTGAAAAACTGGGCAGTTCCCAAGTACACTAAATGACCAAAAGTATGTGGACACCACTCCTAGTTATTGAGTTTAGCTGTTTCAGCCACATCTATAGCTATTAGGTATATAACATGAAGCACACAGGCATGTAATCTCCAGAAACATTGGCAGTAGAATGGATCTTACGGAAAAGCTCATTGACTTTAAAAGGGGCACTGTCATAGGATGCCACCTTTGCCACAAGACATGAAATGCATGCCCTGCACCAGTTCATTGTAAGTGCTATTATTGTGAAGGTGTATCATTTAGGAGTAACAACAGCTCAATCACAAAGCAGTGGACCACACACTCTCACAGACTGGGGCTGCCGAGTGCTGATGTGCTTAGCACGTAAAACATCGCCTGTCCCCTGTAGCATCGCTCACTAGAGAGTTCAAAGCTGCCTCTGGAAGAAACATCGGCAACAGCACTGTGTGTTAGGAGTTTAGCACTGATTCCATTTGTCTTTGTCGAATTAAAGCGTAAATAAATAGTTATTGAAAACAGCACTTAAAGGCAACACCATATAGTCCAATAACACAGTTGGGGTATGCTTTCATGAAGAATGTCTTCATTTTTCCAGCAATGTAAACATGTATGTAAACTTGCACACTTGTACACACACACACACCCCCTAGCTCACTATCTTATGTGTCCTTTACTTCTCTGCCAGTACAGAAACAATCAGTCCATATTATCCTCCCCTGCTTCGTGCTTTCGATATATATGTGAGTCTGTTTCCTTGACTTCAGTCTACAGGATTTGTTTTGCTTTTTAGAGAACATGAGAGAGGAGGAAACAGCTAATTAGGAAGCCCATTCATTTTATTTACCAAATTGCCAGACTTTCCGATCCCCTATTTGTCTAACCTTGCTTCAACTTCCAAAGGCCTTTATTAATCAGGCAAAAGATAGATCCTTCTTAGCCCTGGCTGGGCAGCTCAGCACTCCTCTGAAAGGCCCTCTTTCTATGAAGATGGATGACTACACAAGGCGGTTGTTAACATATATTACAGATTGTTCTGCGGGAACCGTGATCAACTGAGACTTTCGAATTACCAGCCTCTCTGTTGAGAGACAGCAGCTGCAGATTGGGGCTGACAGCACAAAAGTGGGAGGAGGAGCAGGCAGTGGGAGAAGGCAGAGGCGAAAATTGAAAGTTTTATAGGTATAATAAGAGATCAAGGGACACTGATTGAGCTGCAGTGTATTTAACAGCCCAGGACCATTGTCAGAACTGTAAATCTGCTTTAGATTGATGAAAAATTGGCCCGAAAGACTTGTATTTGTCCATGTTTCAGTATCAGAAGTGTTTGCGTGCAAGTATATGTGTACTGCTACATACATTTGTATTCATATATTACTTACATGAGCTATGTACTATATACAAGTATGTTATTTAGTTATATATAAAAAATATAAAATATTTGGCTATATGCGAAAGAATGAACATATTAAGGGAGGCATGTGGATTTTTTGTGTTTTAATTTCAACTATAACTAAAGAGATACCTGGGCATATCCATATATACTGTGTAAAGCCACAAAATGACCTTCAAAATTCAGTCTATACATGGTTTGGGAAAAATGGTCGAAACATCTCTATAGTTGAGTGAACCAGTGTGGGCTCATGTGTGACGCCTGGTCAACTGATCAAGAGTGGAGGTGGTGGAATTAGGGCCAAGTCATCACCTCTACTTTTGTAGTCTCTATGGATTTCCGTTATTCGACGGGCTTTTCTGAGTGCCGGTTCCATGCTGCTGTTGTGCCGCTGTCCATCTTGCTCATTTCTAAGCATTTGCATTAACAACTGTTTTTTACAACTATATCTTCAATGCAAACATTCTAAATAATGACCCACACAAGAATTGAGGGAAAACATTACAGTTTCGGTAATTATTATACAGTTATTGACATCTACCATTACCATAATTACACATTTGCCAGCAATAGTTATTATTGTGTTTAAAACACAAAAGGTAAAATTAAAGAACACAATCTTCCCATCTCCCTAAATTACTTTGGGGAAGGTGTATTTTTAATTAATTTGGTTGCTGTGACAGGCCCTTGCTTCTGAATACATGTACACCCTTCTTTTTTCTTTCTGTTACCCAGAAGACAAAGTAGCAGGAAGACAGCTGCCGGAGCCACTTCTATGCACGTGCACCAGATTAATGATGCATTTGTTGCCCAGTGAAGCCTAGGAAAAAAAGTGGGACTTTCTCTTTGTCTTGTTTCCACTCCATCAATTGTATGTGATAGATGCAGGGGTAGGCTGAGGTTACGGGCCAGCTCAGCCACTTAACAATAAGTGGAGTGAAAGCTGCATCTGTACAGTAACAAGGGGTGGTAGCCTACAGAATAAGAGCTCTCAGCAGACTTCACATATCCAAGATGACTTTTATTTATTTTTTTACATTTCATTATTTATTTGCATGTTGAAAAAAGGTCAGAATATGCAAACAATAACCTTTTAAGATTTCCTGCTGTCAGTGGTGAATGTGGATAGATTTCCAGGGATTTAAGATGTTATTCTACTTTGAACATTTTTGAGTGTAATTTGTCTGCTTTAGTAGAAATTTGTATGTCACTCAGTGAATGAAGGAGTTAACAACAAGTTATGTGCCAACCATACCATGAATCTTCAAATGCAATATATATATATATATATATATATATATATATATATACACACACATATATATTTTGCATTCCTACACTAGCGTACATGACATTCAGCATCTCAAAAAATAATGCAATTGTATATATAAGAATAAGAATATATTCTTTTACCTTTTATGATTCCATCTTGGCACACATCAAAAAGAAGCATTTCCAGAAACCTTATTCTATGTTTTGTACCACATTGCCATGTTGAAATATCCACCAGGCTGTATGCACAGTTAGTGTCTCTAATGTTTGTTGTAACCAAACTATAGTATAAACTAACTTGCCCACCCCCTACCATTTCCCAACATGGAGTCTGCAAGCTGCAATACAATACAGAAATGTAAGTATCAGCCAAGGTGTCTAAAACATGAGGCACTTTCAAAAGCTGATCGTGCAGCCTGCCAAGCGCAGCTAAGGAGGAACTCGTGTTTTCAGTTGAAAGGTGCCTATTATACTTTTCACTGTAACAATAGTGATGGATTATTGAAAGTGCAGGAATTGACTATAGCCTGCCAAAAATACACTGAATGTCAGAAGCAAGAAGCTGACAAACATTCCCAGTGGGTGTCTCAACGGTCAAATCTATTTCACAAACAACACAGTCATTTTATCCTCTGAGACATCGGTCTACAACTTTATCAAATTCTTCCAAAGAAGCCTCCTGTGGGAAACCTTGTCTCTAGTATAAATGCAAATATCTATAATTCAAAGTGTACACAGTTTTACAAGGTTATGGTTCAATAATGATAGACAACTACACAGTGATCCATGTTTACAACTTCAATTGACAACAGCCTTGGCTCTGTTTCAAACATTGCAGTTGCCAAGAGGGACATATGTTACAGGAGATACCTCCAAAAAGCAATGTGGTTGGTGCACAGGGTATGGGTACCTAGACACGGAAGAGCTATGTGACTCTTCCACCTAGTACCCACCTAGTACCATGAAACACACTTATTTAGAAGATATCCCATGATTGATAGAAACGGTTACAAATATGTTTAACGTCTGAAAATAAAAAGGTATTAAAAAAACAATGGCCTGTTAGAAGTTCTCCAAATGGTACATCACATGGCTAGTACATTAACTTGCTACACAGGAAACATCCTTGTGCATGGACAGTATAAGATTTTAACACCCCTCAAGTTTCTATGAGACAAGGTGAAGGAACTTTAGTTTTACACAAGTCCCATTTTTAATCTTATTTGAAGCAAAACATTGTTTCTTCAAAATATTGTAATCTTGAGAAGGTTTTAGCATTTAAACGTTACATGGTTAATATTCTAATACTATATTTAGTTATAACAGTATCTATGAAAGAGATTAAGTGGTACCATAGCCATTGTCAAGGATTTTCATATTCACTAAAGAGAGAAATACAAGGAGAAAAATATAATACTGTACCAAATGCTAAAATCAGGAGAAAATCAGGAATAAAGAAATCCTAAGTTACATGTAAAGTATGATTTAGTAGCCATGTATGAAAAATAGTCATTCATTTGTCATTCTTATTGGAAGATTCGATTAGGTGCTGTGCTGATAACACCACTTTTCTTCAGGATTACTTTTTTAATTCTGATTTTAAAAAAAAACAAAAAAAAAAAAAACAAAACACCAAGTAATGCAAAGAGAAATCACAGTGTAACAAAAACATATCTAAGCACAGCTGTGTACAGATTGCATAATATTTAAATATTACATATTATTTATTGTATTTTATGTACGGTATGTCTATGTATAATTTTTTTTTTTTTAAAAAAGCACCCTTGAGGCTGTTCAGTCCAAAAATTAGACAATTTTTAGCTCTGCAAGGCAATGTGGAGAATAAAAGAATGCTCAGCTTCTTGAACAAACGATTTTAGGATTCACAAACAAAATACATTTGTATTAAGTATAGCTCAATATGGTTACATTTCAAAGCATTACACATTTTGGTTTTCTAGATGTGACCTATAGAGATTTAAAACACCATACATAAACAAAAACCTGTGCTAATTATAAACAAGAGAATGATTTTTGAAGGATTAAAAATATATCTCAGTAAATAAGTTTACACAGTAAATATGTAAAATTATGTATCCTATTGTTTCTGGTATTGAAAATGTGGATCCATTCACAGCTGGAATGAAAATATCAATGTTTCACAAGTAACCCTATCTCAGGGGTATAAAAGGCTTTTCTATTTACAATAAGGTAGTAAATGTAACCTCTCAATGCTCAACGCTTTATGAGAATGAATATTTGGCAACATCCCGAGGTGGCACATTTCTAGTAAGGTATGTTTGGAATTTCAAGGCACGGGTGTCATGTTTTGTTATCTCCCAAAAAAGTGTTAGTGGCCTTGAAAAATTGCAACACTTAAACTTGTACTTTTCACAAATTATTAAGAAGCTTAATATTGGGTTAATAATGGCAATCTTTAATGATGTGTAAGATGGTTGGTAGGATTTCTGAATCCGTCCTGTCATTACTTCATTTTAAGGCTCCTATATTTGGACACATGCCTTTGGATTTTTTTCGCAAAAAATGGGGACTCAATCTTAATAACCCCTATTAAAAAACTGGCATAAAGCACAATAGGACATTACAGTCCTGATTATTAAGAAATGTTCAGTAAACATTAAGATAAAACTCAATAATATTGAGTATTGTCAAATCAAACAGCTACGGCCACTAATAGTCCCCTGGTGATGGATTATCTCAGGAGAGGAAGTTGGTTCACACTATGTGTTCTACAGTGGGATGCTACTGACTCTAAACTAGAACATGACCCCTTAAAGAAGGGCTGAGTCGACTAAAGGACCAGCGACACAAAGTACCTGGCACTGCATGGGTTAAAACCAGTGCTGCAGTGCCAGTAGCACCCAGCATTGTGGGACAATGTGATGACCGTGTATTGCGTCAGAAAGATGGAGAGATCCCGGTGATGCAGCAGAGGGGCTGCTGCTCTAGGCCTAGTTGGCCAAGGCAAGTGTATAGCACAAACTCTCCTTCACTGAGGAGCCTTTTCAATTGTGTTCAGCATTGCTGGTGGTTCTGACACCCACATAGGGATAGATTCTCTTAGAATTATAGGATTGTTGTAAGGTCAAATGAGTCAAATAACAACATTTGCCCATCCAAGTCCACATTCCACTGCCAAATATAGTCCATAATCCTGGTAGCCAGGATAGGAGAGAGTTTCCCAGCAGGCTGATCTGTAATGCAGACAATGACCAATATTTTGAAGATTAGCAACACAAAATGGTGTTCTTCATGTTGACTTTAATATTTGATTGTGAGAGATGTTTGCAGTTAGTACTAAAATATGCTCCCAAATTTATTGGTTTTTCTACAAACTACTGCTTGCTTTAATTGTATTCTAGGTGTTTGTATATACTGTAAATTAATAATTGTTTCATATGACAGTGCCAAAGTCAACTAGATGTGTAGACTTAGACCTTAATCAGTCCTTGCTCTTGTCTTAGATTATTATAATATTTTATTTATAAAGCGCAGACAGATTCCGTAGCGCTGCACAAGATGAAAAATGTACACATAACAACAAGTACAATACAGAAATTGACATACAGATACAAGAGGAACAAAGGGCCCTGTTCCTGCAGAAATTTACAATCTCAATATATTCAGGATAGCTTCATGCCTATTCCATGCATGTTTAAATTCCCTCACTGAATTATCCTCTACCACTTCTGCTAGTAGGCTGTTCCACTTTTCTACCACCCTCTTCGCTATGGCAGTCCATGATGGACAGATACAACAAAAACTATTTATCACCACTGTTAAACTTAAATTGTAGAAGGAGAAAGAACATAACTCTGTGGTTGACATCTAAAAAGCATTTCTTTGGCAAAGTGTTAAATGTAGATCAACTAGCAGGGAACTACCATTGGTTCCCATGGTGACGGTTCCAAATTTAGAACTTTTCTCTTTCTAAGCATGACTTCTGATGTGTCCAGAACTATAATGATCAAAGTAAGTATTTTATTTATTTTCCTTGGATAACGATGAAGATAGCATTAATTCACATAAGCTTGTTGATCAATCAGCTCATGGGTGGAAAGAAAGCTCCTACCCTAGAGTGAATAAAAATTGATACATACATGGTTTCCTTCAAATAACTTGTTTCAAAATCTAACAGGAGTGCGTGGCTGTCCACAGAAAGTTTCCAGGGGTGGGGCACAGGGAGGATAAAGCGGGGCATGGGTGGGGCTAACAACAATATCATACCTCTCAACAGTCCTAGTGGCTCCTTAGGTATTGTGGGATGTGGACACACATATGGCACTTCTCACTCCAACCCTTTAGCCACACACCCAACACCAATGTCCGATTAGAGGGTGTGCAATCTGAAAGCTGCCTTTAATAGTGTGCCCTCATTAGAGACTTCAGTATAATGGCTTGCTTATTGCCCAACCAGTCCCACATTCCACCTCAAAGGTTTCACCCATCAAGGGAACTTCAATCCTTAATGTCCTTAAAGCTGGTCTCTCATATTAGACAAACAATTTGAAAACACTTTTGGGGTGTATTTAGGCCATCATTATAATATGCTTATGTAATAGAAAAATCCACATTTTCTGTGCTGAATTTGCTTCTCGACCAGCCTGACCTATTGCCTGTGTGATCACTGTGGATTGTCCTTCGGTACCACATACCTGGCCTCCTTGAACTTTAGGCTCCACAACCTGAAAGTACTCACAATTTAGCAACAGTGGCAAGCATGTCCTAACAAGTAGATTATATTGGTATGTTTTTCTTTTTCTTGAGAAAAAGCATCCAGATGTCTTCATAAGGGCATCAATGTAAATAGGCTCTGTGTTTACATCCTAAATATAAATGTTTAGGTTTAAAAGGCCCCAGATGATATCATTTGTCTTGTAAAAGTCAGGTAAATCATTTTTGTATTTATATTTCCAGAAAAATGGAGATTTAAGCAATGGTCGGCAAGGTGTCCATACACGAACACCTATGTCGGCCACAAAGAATTCCGGTGTCCGCCACTAGGACCACCAGAAAATTAAAGAGTGCCACATCGCAGCGGCCTGATCTGGTCCCGCGATATGATCTCTTTAAAGACAGTGTTCTCTCTTCGCTGTGCAACGGAAAGTGATGTCATTTCTGGCACGCAGTGAGAGACATAAGTGATTGCCAGTCTACAATTAAAACCCTGGAGGTGGTAAGTAAAGATAATGGGTTTTTCTGGGGAGTGAGAGGGGTTAACATAATGTAATTTTGTATTAAAACGTAACTTTTTATAATATTCAATACGAGTATTACCATTTCTGTAGGTAGAACTATGCAGATTGCCTAAGTGGCAACGAAGAGGTTTGAGAGATAGATCTGTAGTTTTAAATGCTTCCTTTCCACTATTTCGGGTTGCTAGGATTTATGTCAATTTAATTGGTGGTTGTATTTACTGGTTTTTTCTGCCTCATGCAAGAGACTACTTGCAGTCCATTTTCCCTTTGATCTTTCCTTTCTGTCTCTTTGATTCTTGTGTGATTTATTTTGCTATATTTCTTTTTTGCATCTCTTTTAATTCTGTGTTTTTCAAGTTTACCTTTCTATCCCCCTTTTCTCTTGCTCAACTGTTTTTTCTGCCTACTTCTTGCAGTCTCTTTTGCCTTTGATCTCTCTTTTGCTGTCTCTGATTCATGTACAAAAATAAGGCTGAAAAAAAGAGGATAGCAAGAGTAAAAAGGGAGAGAGGCTTGAAATACACAGAAAAAACAGGAAAGGAAGTCGGGTGCAGAAAAAGAGATATTGCAAATTAATTAAAAGACAGAAAGGGAGATGAAAAGGAAAAGAGACTGCAAGCTGGCGGCAGTGTTGAGCGGTATTACACCACTTTTAAATTAAAAAAAAAATGATGGTGTCCTCCGCTGATCCAGTTGGTTTTAAAAATATCCATGGTGAAACATGTTTCTGCCTATCCCTGGATATAAGATAGTTGATGTTGAAAAGTGATAATCCATTTGGTTTGCTAAATACAACTTTTTTAAAAGCTTTCCCTTGGGACAAATTAATTATGACATTTAGATGGCAGATAAACAAGTTCTCTTTATATGATTTTACCAATTAAACTTACAGATCTGTGTGATTTTCTCAACATTTTAGAGCACTATGCTGTATTAGACATATGGACAAATATACTGGCAAGTAATTAATCAAATGTGTCTTACCATTGGTTTCCTGAGCACCCTTTCCATTCTATAGCTACTTAATATAATTGTCACAACCCGGGCAAGGGAGTCAAGGAGCAGCCTAGATGCAGCCTTCGAATAAGTTGAAGGCCAGAGCGATAGATGTAGCTAGAAAGCCCTTGGACAGGGAGCTGTGGCTGGACAGTCCTTAGCAGCACACTGTGGCTCGACACGGCACGATGGAAACTGAGTACTGCTAACAGTGATATGTCACGGCCAATGACAGAGTTACAACTGCAAGCTACAACTACAAACAATGCAAAGGCCCTAACTGATGTTAACATGATGTACTTTAAGCACAGAGTTTCACCAGATCATGAAGGAGGCCCAGCTGGCACCACCAGCTTGAAGCGAGAGAGATGAACCGGTTAGAGTAACCTCCAGGGGCTGCAAGTGGACAGGCAACAAGCGATATTAGTCAGACAGTGTCTGGGATGCAGAGTGGAACCGTGACAATATAATATTTTTTTTAGAAACAATTGAGACCCTAGTGTTACTTCAGATCCTCAAATGATATCTGTGAGATCTGTTTGACATATAAAACAGGAGAAACATTGAACTGGGTCTACAAAGTTCAAGCAATTTCCTTTGTTTCATGTGCCTCATTTTATTATGTCTATAGAGTATGTCTATAGATGTGCATCTGACAATAAAAATGTTAATACGGTGGCTAGCTTAAGGTATATAAGTTTTTATAGGTTCAGCTTACTTTTTATCAGGCCTTTTCTCTTTAGTTGATACAGTTAATTTAAGATATTGAAACTGTTTTGGCAGACCTTCTCTCTCTTCACAGTAGTGTAATACAGTACTGTGAAAATGTTTTAGGCAGGTGTGAAACAATGCTATTGGTAAGAATGCTTTCAAAAATAGACATGCTAATAATTTATGTTTATCATTTATCAGCCTCAGATGCTTCCCTCTAAATTATCTTGAGATCAGGGCTCTGTTGGGGGGGGCATACCATCACTTCCAGAACTCCTTGTTCTTCTTTACAGTGAAGATAGTTCTTAATGACTTTGGTTGTATGTTTTGGGTCATTGTCGTGCTGCAGAATAAATTTGGGATCAAATCAGGTGCATCCCTGATGGTATTACATGAAGGATTAGTATCTGCCTTTACTTCTCAGCATTGGGGAGACCATTCATTCTGACCAAATCCCCAACTCGATTTGCAGAAATACAAGTTCAAACTTGCTAGGAACCTACACCAAAACACTCATTCTTGCACCGCTCTCCAGCCCTTTGGTAAACAAAGTTTTTTGGTTTTTTTTGCAACAGCCATATATTATAAATTCTGGCATATGTCCAGAGCACACCTGCTGCCACTTATCTGCACTCTAGTTTCTCTGTTTTTCTGAATAGTTGAGTCGCTTTGCACTCCACATCAGAAGTATGACTTCTTGATCACAAGTGTTCCATCATGACAACGTCAGGCAATAATTCTCTGAATAGTAGACAGGTGTACCTGGTTCCCACTGTTTTCTGCCAATGCTGAGCTGATGGCACCGAATGACATCTTCCAATTACAAATGGGAACTTAGCACAATGCTGCATTAAATTTCCTTGGCTGATCACTACGTCTATGCTCCTCAACATTGCACGTTTCTTTGTGCTTCTTCAAAAGAGCAGGGGAGGGCTGGCAGCCTAAGGCCTGGGGGGCAAGTCTAGTCAAGTGGCCCGTTGCCCACCGAATCAGCACACCATCCATGCCCATCTTTTCCTGATTTTCTAACGCATATTGATGTAATGTGATGGGACTGGGAGTAAAATAATTTATGTTTAATACATTAAAAAACAGCTAATCTTTGTAACAAAAAAAATTAAATATGGAAAAATTGGACCCTAGGCATTTTCCTTGGGCCCTTGCCACAGTGACCATTGATTAGGGGAAGACTGTGAGAGTCAGTACAGTCTTCCCTCCTCCTGACCCTACTGTAAAATTGAGAGGTCCTCTCCCCTGTAATCATCCCCACAGTCCCTTTGTCCCTCATTCACTAAGCCACACCTCTCTTTTACTTACTCCCTGTAGTTCAGGTATAGATCAAATAAACACATGTAAACAGCACGTGCATGTATAGATCAACTGAATAAGAAATACAAACCCTGTATTTGCAGGTATACATAAATAATGTATGGAAGCATAGCAGATACAGATCAACAGAATAACACACAAACCCGGCTTTGCAGGTACAGATCAGCTGGAAATCACATAACCACTAAACATTAAAGGTATAGATGAAGCACCCTAAATTACTGGCGTAGATCACGGGATGTACACCCCCAAAGCCAGCCCTGGTGTCCACACTGCCCACTTAGAAACAGCCCGCCCTGACACCAGTACAGGCCACACCGACACCCAAACACACACACACACCAGGACGGGCTCTGCCACACAGACACCAGGACAGGCTCTTCCACACTGACAACCAGACACACACCAGGACAGGCTCTGCCATATCGACACCCAAACACACACACCAGGACAGGCTCTGTCACACAGACAGCCAAACACACACACCAGAACAAGCCCTGCCACACAGACAGCCAAACACACAGACACCAGGACAG
>VKOC01001867.1:0-73224 GCA_009364415.1 Spea multiplicata
TATATATATATATACATATATATATATATTGTGACAAACCCTATAGCGTGAGGGCCATACATGTCACTTTTAAGGGTCTTAAGCACAGTCCTCTAGGGCAATCAGAGTCAGGAACACCAGTGTTTAACTAAAACAGCGCTTTATTTTAACCGCTTAAACCCCAAAACCAAATCATAAAACAAAAAACCTAGCTCCCAATTGGAGCCCTCTCTAACTAAACTACGCTGGTGCAGACTGACCAGCCTAATCACCACTACCTCAACCTCCCAGCCAGACCCAGCTACGCCAGGCTCTGGAAAACCTCCCCCAGACAGCACACAATGTCCAGGCAGGTATTGCCTCACTTGGCTCAGGGATGATCTTGTTCAGGGCCTCTCCTTGCCCTGGGAGCACAGGGAACTTCCTCTTCCCCCAACAGTCTCCCTGAGTATCTGGCTCCAGGGGTTTTTAATATCCAGCACCTGTGCCTGATGCCGGCCTCATAGAAATCCCGGACCGGATCCTGCAGATTTCTTGCCTCCTGGAAAACACTGCATGGATTTTCCACAGAATGGGGGAATGGAGCATTGGCCCACCCTGCTCTCCAATTGCTCCACCCCAGGGAACCATATGTATGATCTGGATAGCACCTGTACCCAAATACCACACTAAGCATCTCCCTGGGGTTTACACTGTCACAATATATATACATATATATATATATATATATATATATTATATATATATATTTCTATACACTTATACTGCATCCTATAAGAAACAGACCGTTGGATTCAATGCTTGCAACCAGTATATCAAGAAGTGATTGAATAGCAATCCTGCGATTGCATTGGAAACGTGCATCATGTAATCTCATTCCTGAGTGAAGGCCAATCCTGCAATTTTCCTATTTTGTTTGACTTATTAGTACCAATAAGTCTAAGTAGAATAGACAATTGTTTATTTCATTGTATGATTGCAGTTGCTCCATTAGTAGTAACAAATTGATTTATACTTTTTATTTTGGAAATTCGGGTACCTTTACAGTCTTACAGATTTTGAGACGATAATGAAAATATGACTCATTTCCTTCACAGTTCTGTTTTTATCTTGTCCCAGGTAGCTGCCCTACTGTCCTACTTTTGCAGGCTGTGGTGATATTGGGCCAGTTAAGGAGATCCACTGATTTGTTGCAGCTTAGATCTACTTTACAGCTTCCATGTGGTTACCTGGTGCTGACATATGATGCCAAACCTGCCCATTCCCACGTGGAGCAACATCCTTCAACACACGTGTCCTGATTTGGATACCTGAAATTTTAGGAGGCATACTATGTAATCATGTGTGAAGAGGCACCCTTACCAATGTAAATATTTAGTTTTCTGCAATTACTTTCCAAAAAGAAATGCCTGTTATTTATTATTCTTAGAACTGTTTGATATGTTATTTGATAGAACCAATCATATGCCCGAGGTTCCATGTGTTTTTATTGATGCAAATACTAGTTCTTGTTTTCCTAGTCTCACTCAAATCAATGACAGCCATTTACACATCATTCATGATTGGATTTTCCTATCTGGTGTGTTCCAGGTTCCGTTGCCTTATGTCATAGACTTTAGACTTTTCAGTATGCACATGGCAGAAATTATTTAAAGTAGATGAAGTACCATATCCTAGCTAAACCAAGAGGGTGGCAGCCCCCCTGCTGTGAACTCCAAAGACTGCATTAAAAGGCCATGTGTGCCCTGAAAAACAGTGCACCAGGGTATGATGTCATATCCTGGTACGCCATATCTTAGGGGCTCTGTACGTCTTTTAATGTATTCAAGATGCTGACCATGGAGGGGGGTGGCTGGGGACACTGCCCTAGCTCGGGCATAGGGCAGTCCCAAAGGTAAATATGTCACTGGCAAATAGAAGAAAACCCATAAATTCTCAATAATATGTCAGAAGCTTCACTCATGCAAACATGGCTGATGAAGCTAAAGAAATACAAGTTCATCAAGTTTAACCTTTCTGAGTCTTTATCTAGAAGAAGGCCATTTTATAATCTTATGGGTGCCACGTGGGCAGAGGTATACATTCCTTTTGGATACGCCAATATGGTTAGATTACTAAGTAGACCAAATGCAAATGTCATTTGAAATTGTATTTACTATGATATATATATATACTGTATATATAGCGTATTGGCCCGAACATAGGCCGTACTTTTTCTCCCCACTTTAAGTTTCTAAAGTTAAAATTTAGCCCTGCAGGGCTAGGATCCAGACCCCCAGCAGCACCTTTCTTTCCTACTTGGATCTCCCTTTCCGGCAGCCGGTGAACGACTGCGCGCTGTGCGTAGACATGCTCCGCTGTCGTCACAAGCCCCGGCAGAAGTGCCGGCAGCAGAGATTTTCTATGTGCATCGTGCATATGCCAGAGAGGAGGATTCCCCACAGCGGACCTGTATCCTTCTCTCTGGCAGCTGGTGAACGTCTGCGCGATGTGCGTGATCTGTCATAAAAGCCCGGTGGAAGTGCCGGCAGCGGAGGTTTTTTTTTTAATCGAGCAAATACGGTATATACACACACACATATATATATATATATATATATATATATACACACAGTTGTGATTAAAAGTTTGCATACCCTTGGTATTGGTAATGGTATATGTACCATTTTTAAAGAAAACATGAGTTAGCAGGCAAAACATTTATTTTATTTATTATGGGCTTCATATTCAACTGTAGCATATAACAGTCTTTTGAAATAGTTGTCTATGAGGCCCCAAATCTTGCAGGTGGTATAGCTGCCCATTCATCATGGCAAAATGGCTCCAGGTCATGCAAAGTCTTTGGTCATATTGCATGAACCGCACTTTTGAGATCTGCCCAGAGTGGCTCGATGATGTTAAGGTCAGGAGACTGTGATGGACGCTCCAGAACCTTTTTCTGTTGTATCCACTGGAGAGTCAACTTGGCCTTGTTGTTAGGGTCATTGTCATGCTGGAAAGTCCAAGAGCGTCCCATGCGCAGATTTCTAGCGGAAGAATGCAAATTGTCTGCCAGTATTATCTGATAACATGCTGCATTCATCTTGCCTTCCATTTTCACAAGATTCCCTATGCCTTTAGCACAAACAAACTCCCAAAACATCAGTGAGCCACCACCATGCTTCATAGAGGGGATGGTATCCTTTTCGCTATAGGCCTTATTGACCCCTCTCCAAACATAACCCTTATGGTTGTGACCATAAAGCTCTATTTTGTTTGCGTCACTCCAAATGACAGTGTGCCAGAAGATGTGACGCATGTCATGGTGTTGTCGGGCGTATTGCAACTGGGCTATTTTGTGGCTTTGGCACGGGCTTCTTTCTGGCAACTTGACCACGCAGCTCATTTATGTTCAGGTATTGTCGTATTGTGCTCCTTGAAACAACCAGAGCAGGCTGTATTTCTCCTGAGGTTACCTGCGGATTTTTCTTTGTATCCAAAACAATTATTCTGGCAGTTTGTGGCTGAAATCTTTCTTGGTCTGTCTGACCTTGGCTTGGTAACAAGATATCCCCAAATTTCCCACTTCTTAATAAGAGATTGAACAGTACTGACTGACATTTTCAAGGCTTTGGATATGTTTTTATATCCTTTTCCATCTTTATAAAGTTCCATTACCTTGTTCGTCATGTCTTTTGACAGGTCTTTTCTGCTCCCCATGGTTCAGTATCTAGCCTGCTCAGTGCATCCACATGAGGGCTAACAAATTGACTATTTAAATAGAGACACTGATTGCAATTTAAAAATCCACAGGTGTGGGAAATTAACCTTTAATTGCCATTTTAACCTGTTGTCACCTGGTGTCTTTGTAACACGGTCAAACGTTCAAGGGTATGTAAACTTTGAGTGATATCTGTTATCATTGTGATTTAAAAAGGAGCCCAAAAACTATGTGATAATAAATGGCTTCATATGATCATTGGTCTTAGATAAAAGACTGTTTTTTTGCATGATCAGTTATATTTTTAAAATCAATGCCAACATTTCATAATTTCTGGCAGGGTATGCTAACTTTTGAACACAACTGATCAGCCGTAACATTATGACCACCTGCCTAATATTGTGTAGGTCCCACTTTTGCTGCTAAAACAGCCCTGACCTGTTGAAGCATGGACTCCACTAGACCTCCGTGTTGTGGTATCAGGCACCAAGACCTTAGCAGCAGACCCTTTAAGTCCTGTAAATTGCGAGGTGAGGCATCTATAGATGCATCCTGGTGCCAGCTAAGTGACGCACACATACCCGGTGATCCATGTGATGTAAAAAAAACGTGATTTATCAAACCAGGCCACCTTTCATTGCTCTGTGGTCCAGTTCTTATTCTCAAGTGCCCATTGTAGGCGCTTTCGGCAGTGGACAGGGATCAGCAAGGGCATCTGACTGGTCTGTGGATATGCAGCCCCATACGCAACAAACTGTGATGCACTGTGTGTACTGACACCTTTCTATCTGAACCTGCAAGAAACTTTTTCAGCAAATTGAACTACAGTAGCTCGTCTGTTGGATTTGACCACACGAGCCAGCTTTCGCCCCCCACGTGCATCAGTGAGCCTTAGCTGCCCATCACCCTGTCGCCGGTTCACCGCTTTTCCTTGCTTAAACCAATTTTGATAGGTACTGACAACTGCAGGAAAACCCCACACGCGCTCCGGTTTTGAAGATGCTCTGTCCAAATCGTCTAGCCATCACATTTGTCAAAGTCACTCAGATCCTTACGTTTTTCCTGCTTCTAACATATCAACTTTGAGGACAAAATGTTTACTTGCTGCCTAATATACCCCCCCTCCACCACTGACAGTGTTATTTACTTCACCTGTCAGTGGTCAGAATGTTATGGCTGATCGGTATATATATATATATATATATCCTCTAATCTTCAATTTCTTATATGATGGTTTATATACCGTAGTTATGATGATTTATACAGTTTCCAAGAACCTCTCAACCTTTTTTTTACATACCACATTCTTCAAGATAAATCGCACCCTGGCTGTGTGGTTATCAAAGAGTCTTTGCATTAAAATTAGACATTGTCATCTGTATGTAATAGTCTGTTATTGTTCCTGCTCAGATCTGGGCGAGGTTGTGAATCACTCACAAATCATACAGGGTTTATTCACGAGGATACCTCTAATAACAAACGGAGGGACTGTAACTAAAAAACCAGTTCAACCAAATGTAGATTGTGTAAACACAATGCCATGTTTCTATATTAGCAGATCAAAACGTACCAGGAAATATCTACACCCATTCCAGCAAAGGCATATAGTGTTCGTTTCTTTAAAAGAGATGTGTGAAATCTCTTGTTTTGATGCCAAACTGCTCTTAAAGGGCTTATCACTAAATGTTTAAGAACACCTAAAGACAAATGTTGATGTGACTTCTCACCAGGAAAGTATCACAAAAATATTATTTCTAAATAATGGGCACTAAACAAGCTCCAGTTCCCAGACAAGCCTAGAAGCGACCAGGGCCAGTCCTACAGAATATGATTGTCGCTTGATATGTGAGCATAGAAACATGTGTGGCCTCTTATATGCTGCCATCTTTAAAGTTCCTTGGCCGCTTTATCATCCCCAATCTGGCCCTGCCATAGACCCTTTTTGTTTTGTTCATCTCTCACAGCACTTCAGCGGGTTCCTTTCACACATTGGGGACATATTGTGGGGTAACCCACATTGCACCCTTAATGGTCCAGGTGTCCTAGTCAGCTGCCTGAGTCATCTAGCAATAAGTCTGGCCCTGGACATGACAACCTCTAACATGCCAGGGGTATGGTTTATGGACAACATGGTTCAGGATATGACAAGTAAACTATTGGTGACCTTTATGAAAAAGGGTAAACCCAGGACAAAGGAAGGGGAGGTGTAATATATGAGGGGTCAAAGGACAAGGGGGCGGGGAAGACATTTCATTAAACATTGTAGAACATGGGGATGGTGTCGATGAGTTATTTTTAATTAAACATGGGAGGCCATGGGGATGGGATAAACTCCTCATAGTGTTAGTGGGCTAGCTGGGGAGATCAGAGATATCCATTGCAAGCAGCCCTTTTAGCAGAAGCAAACAAAGGGTTCTGATTGCCCAAAAGAGAAATCTGCCCCCTGGTTTTGTGACACAGGACTGTGTTAGCCCTAGGCCCTACTATGTTGCTGTATGTTAGGGAACAGTGAAAATGTTTAAGAAAGACAACTTAAAATTACAACATTAGCACACATAACAGGATAATGGTAGAGAAGGAGAAGAAGGCCCTGCTCTTGTGACCTTACAATCTATTTGGTGGTTGAGGGGCAAGATAGACAGTAGAAGAGAAAACTTGTTTCAAAGTTTTACCACTGTGCACCAGAGTTGCTCATTACACATAATCACCATCCTGCTGTAAAGAATGGACTTTACTAAACCATATGACTGTGCCCCTCCGTAGTCATGAACTCCCCCTCCCTTAAGAAGGCCTGAAGGAAATGAGACCGATGGTGCAGTGACAGGAAATGCTTTATAACCGAGGCTGGTGTGACAGGTTAGGTGAGTCTGGGAGGCAGCTGAAGGGAGGGTTGCAGTTAACCTGCATGTTGAGAAAAATACCTGGGACAGGTGCAAGGGAATTACACACTAGAACAGAGCAGGGAATTTTACATGGTACGTAGGTAAGGGGAGGAGAACCATTACCTGGAACAGAAAGGTAAGTAGGACAGGTATCACACAAGCCACAGTATTTCCTGTCCTCAGAACAGGGGACAGGTACTGCCTGTGTGGGTGGGGGAGAGATTCTAACCTCAGAAAGAGGAGGAGTAATATTTGGGAAGGATACCACAATTATACACCTTTGATCAGTATACATCATGTTCCTACCTCTGCTCAGCTGAAACTCACCTGCTCATCCATGGAACCTCCACCGGTAAGTGTTTCATTATATTTACAACTACCTGAAATAAAAGGGAAGTGCACTTTTCAAAGCGACTCCTGAAAAATGCAACAGGACTAAATATATTTGAAAAGTATTTTAATAGCTACCCTTAACCTTGAATACATTTTAAATTTTATGTGTGATATTAGCGTGGAGAAAAAGAGATAAGATAGGTTTTAGCTGACACAGTGTAATAGAAGTGTGGTAATAACAGAGACAGAGTAGCGAGAAGAAAAGTAATTTTATATGTTATTGTTATCAGACTGGCATAGGGTAGAGTATATTATTTGACTAAATCAATTATATTCTAAAAATACTTTAAAAGTACGAAGCTGCCTAGAAATCAGTTTAGACAATGGAAGCAATGGATATTCAACAGGTCTGAGGAAGGAGATAATACATGAGGAATGCAATTCTTATCAATAGAATTCTTTATGCCTGTTTCTTTACCATGGTGCTATGTAGAATATAATGCTGTGTACTACCTGTAGCATCCTGAGCTTATGCCAGTGATGTGGAAAGAGTCTACTGGCCTGTATTAAATAAATGCAACTAACGTACAGCCACTTTAAAAGCCATTTTCTGAAATTTAATTTAATTAGCGTATTCAATGCATTTATTCATGTAAATTTGGTACCATTTTTGCTATCTGTGTAATCATCTGTTTTTCAAATAGTTTGTAATATTATATGGGTGTTTGATACATTGGAGGTAATTACAGCACTTAAGCTGACAATGAGGCTGCCTTAAAAATAATTTTAACAAAACAGCCTGTGCTGCTTATGAAGTGGTGGACGGGCAAACGAGTGATTATGTTAAACTGGTTCCTGGCCAGAGTACTGCTACATTGCTGTTAATCGTTTGGCCATGGGATGTACGAGCAATTTATTACATAATCCTCTGGAGGCAAAAGGGTTAGTCAATGAGTTGTTTTTTTTAATCTTCAGGTGTATATTACAAAATTGCTGATTTAAAAGCTGCAGCATATTAAATGTTTGACATGACATGACAAGACATGGACAGATGTAGAGAAGTCTGTAATTTGGGCATTGTGTGAATATTCATGATATGTTTAACCCTTGTAAAAGTAGGCAACAACAATCTTTATGATGGGCATTTGACTAAATGTCTTGTATGCGCCATAATGTTTCACTGATGCTTTGTTGTGCTGGACTTTTTTTCCCAGGACTCGTACGTGTTTCACATGTTCCTGAGCAGCACACATAATTTAGCCTCACGGGGCATACATTTATATGTGTTAGTCTTGAACATGTGAAATATGTATCTGTCCTGGAAAAATGATTGACGTGGTTACTCTATATGGTTAATGGAATGAGACAAATGTTAACTGATCACGCAAAGTTGCATAAAATAGAAATTTTACATTTAGGAACTCCAGCAGTAGCAATGTGACAAAAGCTGTAACTTTCCAAACAAAGCTAATATAGATAAAAGCCGAGTAACCTCCTGTAGAGGATGAGCACAATACAGTATTGAATTTATTCCTGAGTAAACATGCATTTTTCAATGCATTACCTTTTAACCCCTTGAATGTAAGAGCAAGTAGACCTTGCCCAGACTGGCCATCTGGCAAATGCCTGGTGGGGCGGAGAAGATGGTGCAGATCTGGGCCTCTTAAGGGAAGTTGATAAAAAGGTTTTGTAACGTGTTAGCCGTTGAGAAAACAGGAGAAAAGTATTGTTAAAATGATACCATTTATTGGCTAACTGAGAGTTTGATTGCGAGCTTTCGAGACCAAGTTGTTAGGTCCCTTCCTCAGGCATTAATGGGAAGTTGTGGGCTATTAGTGTGTAGCTGTGTCAATTCAGCAGTCAGCCGCATACATATCTCCCAAATGATACCCCCAGCAAATCAGGAAGCCAGAGGGACAGCTAGGGAGGTAGGGCTACTGGGCATGCACACAATGACATTGGGGTCACCGACTCTTCCCCCAAATCAGGACGTTCCCACACAACACAGGACATTTGGGAAGCATGTACATGGACATCATTTTTAGCTGCTCGCCTTAAAGTACCAGGGCCAGCATGTACAATTCATGAGTGTCTGGTTTTAAGCCAATATGCCTACCATTCATGCACTGCAGATGAAATATACAGCAGGTTTTTGACAACATGCTTGGAGGTCACGGAAACAATCATCTGGCACACAGCATTGGATCTCAAACAGAAGACATACATTACATTTATTCATACAGCGCCAGCACAAAACACTAACCAGATGCTGGTGCTAAGAGAATATGATAAAAAAAAAAATCTATATTATTTGCGTATAGGCATGCTATGCAGCTCCGTACAATAAACATACAAGTAGATAAGGAATTTGAATACACTGGAATAAAATTTAATATAAGTCATTCATAGCCAACCCTTATAATTCTTATAAGCAGCTTCCCTTCATTTGTTGATGCTAGAGGAGCCAGCAACCAATAGAATCGCTCTTATGGTCCTTTAAAATCCTGGCGCCAAAGCCATTGGTCCTCCCAGGCCAAGCTGCTCAGAGCGATTTTCTCATACTTAAACCACGACCCCCCCTGCAGGGGACCAATAGAGTCGCTCTTATGGACATTTAACGCCTGGCGACTTGTATGATGGAAAGGGACCAAAGAGATTAGCAAATAGATATTTATGAAGCCACCATATTAGTTTATTGGGTATTCGCTTTGAACACTTTGAAACTTATTGCGTTAGAATGTTAAATAATTATTGTTTTCACATGAGTGTCTTGTTTTTGTCCTTTTTATTGTTAGGAGTGCTCTATTAAGACAGTTGCACTTGCTAATAGAAGAGGTATGTACAGCACCTTTTAGTAAATAATCCTAAATATAAAGCTTCAATGGGTAATTTCTAGGTGCTCCTCTCTATTCTACTGCTAAGCCTTATTCTGGAGGAAAATCAGTGGTTCATAAATAGAAACTGATGAAAGATAAGAACCACTCAGCCAATATATATACTCACACTATATGGACAAAATTGCACCAACCATTACACCGACAGAGGCTTTGATGACATTGCATTCTAAACACATAGACATTAATATGTAGTTGGTCCCCCTTAGTAGCTTTAACAGCTTCCACTATTTTGAGAAGACCTTTGCCCATTCATCCAGTAGAGCATTTGTGAGGTCAGGCACTGATGTTTGGCAAGAGGTTCTGGCTCTCAATCTCTGTTGCAGTTCACCCCAAAGGTGTTCGATGGGGTTGAGGTCAGGGCTGTGTGCAGCCATTCGAGTTCTTCACACCAAACCCATCCAACCATTTCTTTATGGACTTTGCATTATGCACAACTGCTTTATTGATGTCGAGGTTCAGTTATTTTTAGGTCTACTTTAATAAAATTATATTTGGCTACTTTGCAGCACTAGAAACAACAAATTTAATACTGTTGAAAGCCTAAATCCCTTCCCAGAAATAGTTATTTAATCATGTCAAATTATGTATGACTTTTTTTCAGAGAATGTTTATCTGTAATAGGATACAAATGCAGGCATTGTTGGGCTGCTGCCATAGAAGCCACCAGGGTTCTTAAATATTTCTGTATTTTCAACGGGTTAAACCTTTACATGAAAGCATAAAGTGAAATATCTACTAACATTAAGTGCATGATGTCTAGGCAGGCTCGGAATGGCCATATGGTGGACCAGTGGCTGACGTACTTAGTGATACGCCTGCTCCAGGTATACAAATGTAATGTGGAGCTATTTGTATCCAGCTGGTGGCATGTATAGCATTTAGTAGCTGCTGACCCTAAAGGATTAAGTCACCCTCTAATCCAGCATGGGGAATGCCATTATATATATATATATATATATATATATACTGTGGATGGGATGATTGTCTGGCTTTTGGGCACAGTTGCTGTACATATCGTGTATATGGATACCTGTGGTGCAGAAACTGTGGAGCAGGGTGGGCTTTCTCCCTACCAGTGGAAAATCCATGTTAGATTTTGTCGACTAGATGTCTGTGGGTTCCAGTACGGGATTCCTATGGAACATACATCAACTGGACGTTTAAATCTTTTGAAGCCCCACAATCTAAGTGACTATTGAGGTAGTTCCCTTGTGCTCTCAGGGCAAAGAAAGGACACGGAAAGAATCCCCGACCCAAGAGTGTTATTACCTAACAGGACGTGTGTGTTCTATCTAAGGAGGTTTCCCCTCCCTGGCTAAGCTGGGTCTGGCAGGGAAGTTGGTGAATAGTTGGGCTGAATCAGCCTCTGCCACCAAGCTGTAAACCAGGCACGGCTCCAATTGGGAGCTAGGATTTTATTTTATGTTTTTGTTTTTGTTTTTTTTGTGCACTTTTTTCAGGACCAGGATCAAACCTTTCATATACCCAACATATAAACAAATAACACCTTCCCTCCACTAGCCCACTCAATGTACAGATGTCTTGGGATCAGCATGCAAAGTAAGGATGCAAAAAACAGCTGTGTGGGACACTCGGCCCCCAGGGACACTCTGAAGGCTGGCCTATACCATACCTCCTCTTTCACATTTTGAAATGTTGGGGACACTTTTTTTCCTTCTCACGGCACTCACCAATACAAGCAATTGCACTTTAAAATGTTGCGCTTGCATTGCCGCTTAAAATATGCTTCATTTTTGTCAGCACAGTCATGCATATTAAAAATAACCAACACATTGAATTGAATTCCCATAAGGCTCAGCCAGACATGATGCTGGCTGAGCATCATGGGAAGTGCAGCAACAGTAAAACTGCTAGCTGTGAACTAAAATTCCTATAATTCTCAGCCACCCAGGTGTCCACCATAATGCTGGCTGAGCATCATTGAAAGAGTAGTCCACAGCAGCAGAGATTTTATTTTAATTAAAAATTAGCCTCCCTCCCAGACCCCTACATACTGCCTTTACACACACATATACACGTACACTGCCCTTACACGCACACATATACACGTACACTGCCCTTACACGCACACAATTTACGTACACTGCCCTTACACACACACGTACACACACGTACGTACACACACGTACACTGCCCTTAAAGGAAAATATATACGCGTACACTGCCCTTACACACACACACACACACACACATATATATACATGTACCCTGCCCTACTTCCCTACTGCAAAACTTTTTAGATGAAAAAGTTCCATTTTATTCAGTGGAACAAAACAGTGATCACATTCTTCACAATATTCTTGTAAGAAACTTTTATTTCTTCATATTTAATAATAGCTATGATTGAGAAATTTGAGTTTTTATTTCCTTTTATGTGCCAACCTGCCACCCCCCAATTATGCACATCTGCCCCCAGGCTTGCCAGAAATGCCTTTTAACCCCCTATATGCTAGAGTGGGAGAGTCCCAATTTTGGGTCTCTGTCCCACCGTCCCGTGTAAATCGGGACAGTTGGGGGGGGAATGCTATACAGCTGTACCCAATGTACTGTAATGTATGCCTGTAGCACCAATCACTTTAAACTTTTAACCACACCTCTTAAAGTGTCCTTTATAAAATTTAAAATGTTGACCTAAATATTCTGAAGTGCCAACCCTTTCTTTTTTACACCTGCTGCATTAGGGCCAGTTGGGGTAATTATTGAACTCCCTCTAACAGGCCCAATATAAAGCGAGCACAAGGTCTGATCATATAGACCTCTATTTCACTGCTCCCTTGAGATGCATGCTGGGTAGTGATGATGAACTCAGCACTGAAGCCATGTCCACCACAATGGAGTACTGAAACTCCCACCGCATACTCCCACCACATGAATTCAGATGGGGAGAGATCGATAGAAAGAAAATGGAGATATAAACAGAAATATATAGAGATATAGAGAAGGGGGAGATAAGAAGAAAAGGGGAGATAATGAGTAAGAAGAGAGATGGGGAAAAAGGGGGAGAAATAATGAGAAAGGGGAGAGGTAAAGCGAAAGAAAACAAAGATAAAGGGGAGGAGATATAAAGAAAGAAGATATACTGTATAAGATAAAGAGAAGGAGAAAGATAAGAATAAAGAGGACAGATAAAGAAAAAAAGGGAGAGATAAGATGTGTCACAGAGAAGGCCAGCCCTGGATATAATCTAACAAGCGCTCCTTACCTATGACGGAATGCAGTGTGATTTTTGCACTCTTTTTCACACTGCGTCTGATATCATTGGCTGAATGGCCTGTGTGGGAAAGTTAGTGGAAGATTATTGTTTTGGTTTTTACTGTTTTGTTTGCAGAGATATAGCTTCGATGGCCCCCCACCAGACTTTCCACAGACTTGGTATTGAGTCACCTGTAGTTTTGTTCCCAAGGCAGTTACTTCAACGAGTCCCAATATGACAAAACTAAAAAATGCAGTGAACAAACCTTCCATTACTGGAAATAGTTTGAACAATATGTACCTCTGTATGTGGTATTTATAGTAACTATTTCACAAACGTACAGTATAATGTATGTCACAGTTTATGTCACTATGATTATGGATGCCTTCCAAACAGCTCAAAAATTGACACTTATTATTAGGGAGCGTTTGCTGGGTGGAGCTTTACTGACCTTTGTGTGATTTTATGAGCTATTTCTGGCTAGTAATATAATTGATGATATAATCATCAGGAACAAAGACATAAATACACATGCATTTCTCTTACTTTAAGCACAGATTACTGTTGGTCTCTGTGATGTATAAATATCAAATATAGTGCAGGGCCACAGTGAGAATATGTGGGGCCCTGTACAAAGTGATGGAGTCAGGCCCGTAATGGCTATTTGGCACACTTGGCAAATGGCTGATGGGCTGCTGACTGACAGTGCCCCATACATACCTAATCTGCCCACCATGAGGTCGATTGCTGTAGTGTGTGGGCACCGGCTGGTGGGTGAGATAAAATAGTATTAATTATTATGAATAATAATAAGTGAATAATCCCAATTGGATACACATGCAAGCTTGATATATTATAGTGTCCTATGAATTATTGATGTGGTCTTCCCTATAATCAACATACCATATGAAATTGCTTCAGTTTATTAGAAATGAGTGAAAATATCATGATCTTCCCTCAACCTATACCTGTCAATGATGAGCAACCAACTTGCCTGTCCCTTTATATAAATGGCATGGCGTATTTATGCGATTAGGTTGGTGGTTTTGTTTGTACAGGTTGGACAGGGTGTTAGGTTTACTGTCTGGTACATTGTGTTATTCTCTGGCTCATTAAACTGCATTCTAATTTCTATGTAACCACGATTGTGAAAGACAAACTTTCTGCCAGGGAAACATAACACTGAATAATAGCTGCAAAAGGCAGGTGGTATTCCCTAGCGTCCAAAGGATGCATTACCACATCCAAAATATGGGTGACCAATCTGTAAATATTATATGCTTGTCCCTATTCATGTCCCCAAAAGGAGCTAAGCTTTAATCAAATCAGGAGAAAATGAATACCGCACAAACAATGGCAGGTATCTGCCAACAGAGAAAAAAATATCCAATATAATGAAATTCACGTGTCCCATTTTCTGTGTGGATCTGATCAGAAGAACTCACTGTTTAATAACTAATGCAATGTTAAAAAAAATGATATTATGCTAGCAAGACATGAAGTTTAAATGTTTTTAGTCTGCCCCATGACATCATGTGATGGAATCAAATCTACTAAAAATGATACTTGTTATTGGATAGTTTATCTGTTGCACTGTTAAATTGTGAATTGCAGTGTGATAACAAAAACAATTATAATCTGCTGTTTTGCATTACTTATGCACTATAAAAGGCAGAACCCAAGTGATTCTATTACAAGAACATTTTAGCTGTGTGCCCATAGTGCATAGCAGTTAAATATTTAATCCCAACTTTACTCGTCCAACCCTCATCATCATGGGGCAGCACCTGCTATGTATCCACATAGCGATAAACATATCTCTTAAATAAGACAGTCTCTTCAAGTCCGATTTCACAATCATTTACCTCTGAGGAAGCCAGTATTCCGAAACACGTCAGGTTCTCCACAACACCATTTTTGGGTGTCGGTTCATAAATTCAGAGACAAAGTGTCATATTACTTAACAAAATTGCACAATTCCAAATTTATATATACTTATTTCTTATTTGGTAATGCTTTTAAAACAATATTAAATATTACAATTATTGTTCCACTGTCCATTAGTTAAACTAGCACTCACTCCAACACACCACTATTGTGCATTTTTCCTTCCGAGCATCAGGGATCTGCTCCATGGAGTTGGTAGCAGCTACAGTATTTTACTTATTTTTTCACTTCTCTGGTTTCTTTTTCTATTTGTTTCCTTTCTCCTGGTGTATACTTATACAGAATTCCTGTATCTGTGTGTTTACCCACTTCTACCTTGTACTAATTTGACTATGAGCTCTATAGACAAAGAACTGCTTTCCTAATGTATTTGTACCTATTGTACCCCAAGCACAATGTCTGTTTACTACTGTACTTATTTTATTACGGCACTTATTGTACCTCCTCTTATTATACTGCAAAACTATAAGTTATTATATTGATGTTCAGTCAATAAAAATACAATTGTAATATATTGTATATCAGACAAGAATATGGTGGTGCAGAAGTTAGAAAAATATAACATTTTCCCAACTGTTTATGTATTTAAGGTGGTATTCAACACTATAGCAATATATTTGATATCCGTATTTTTATATTTCCAGTCTGTTTTTGCAACGTCTGCTTGGTAAAAGAAACAAAATAAGTTTTATCAAGGACATAGTTGGTCAGAATTGGCATCTTACCTGTTATTTCATTTTTTAAAAGCCATATCCTGGTTCTCCATATGCACCCTATCCATCTGTTCCTCACCAACCTGGGAACCTTGGTACCCACTATCAACCATATACCATACAACCAGGACCTCCTCAGCCCCACTATGTTATCAACAGACCCCGTAAGTATCATGCGGCTGGGGTGGGTCAACAATTAGATATTTTCTATGACAGGCATTTAACACAGACCACATGTACTGGTACTGATGTATTCATAATTAATAATTACCACTCATGCACAGAGGGTTACCTGGCTATTTTTTTCTGTTTTCACACAAATAGGGGACTCCGCACACCTTGGATGAGAGCCCCATTTTTTGTATTACGAATGTAGCTTTAAGGGGAAATAACATGAGCAGAAAGGTTGCACTCTGAAGCCAGTTAAGCTTAATTGATTACACAGGAAGATAAGTGAGAGCTTATAGAAAAAAACCACATGGGCATGAAGACTCCAATGCACTGACCATAACTATGAAAAGCAGTTCTAGGATACAATGCTAAGTGTTCATACTCTTAGCATTGATATCATGTGATGTCATGCCACAGATTTAGTACAATGGCTTAATTGGCAGTGGCCATTGTGCAGTCAAATTGTTGCTGCTAGTTCTTGTAAGTGCAACAGAAAATCAGCCATGCATTTAATTAATAGAAGATGATCATGTCTGGGTTGTTTCACATCATAGTGTGGAACCACTCAAGTTATTTCACCACTTATAGGATAATTTATAGCACAGCCCTAGACATAAGCATTCTTACCACACATGGAGGCTTTATACAGACACATGTTTACCTCTGATTTCTAAATGTACCAGCAAGAAGAGTGTTTTCCAGCACATTTTGGGAACTGAAACATCTGACTGTATATCTCTTGCACTTGACATTCAATGTTACTTTGCTTTCAGCATCCAACAAGGTGTCGTTGTTCTCCTGTCTCTCCAGTCGTGGGGCCCGCATATTCATCCTCCTTGTTATCGCAATTGTGCTTGTTGGATTGGGGCTGATTGCTGCATGTGAGTAATCTGGAGAAATGTGGCCTACAATTCACTTCCCCGTGGTTACACCATATCTTAATACAAACTTTTCCAACACAAGCTAAAGGTTTATTGTAAATATCTGCTGCTACCATGTCATAGAAAGACTACCTCAGAATAGGTAGATGCAATCCAGCTTTACCTATTTTGTTAATGTGATTTTTGTTAAGAATCTCCTAATAGGACATTCACAAGAAGATCATACATGGCAAAATAGTTGAGACTCATCCGCCATTAACCATTTTATGGTTATGGTTCATCATAAGTGGGTTACTAATTGTTTCTAATAGTAGTCATAAAAAAAACATGACTTGGAAAAGATGTACACATGCACAAGCAGAAGGCATCGGGAGGCAGTAGCCAGTAGCAATGTGATTCTAGTGACAGTTTTAATTAACCCATCTTAACAATTGTGGATCCCTTGCCCTGACACTGATTTTATATAATTCACTAAATTAACAATGTGAAAACAATAATGATAATTTACCATTATTATACAAATGAAAGGATCATTCATTTGGATGCTTAAATATCAAACTCAAAAGCAGAACGTTATTTAGGTCCAGTTTACTGAGGCTGAGAACTCACCTGTTCACCCTGAGGGTTCCCTGTAGGGAAAGCCCCACGGTTCTGGATCTTCTTCCAATGCCCTCATACACATGTTACTGTTATTCTACACTATTATAGTATGTTCTATTTTTACCACAGATAAACTAAATGCATTCAATGGCTCCTCAAGTTCCTCAATTCCCAGAGAACAATGTTTTCCCAACAAAACTCTTTGTAATGGAGTGGCTGAGTGTTCACGAGGAGGAGATGAGATGGGATGTGGTATGTGTTTTTATCATTGTTTTGTATCATTGTAATGATAAAGAGTAGTGGATGACATTCAATTCATCTACCACCGACCTTCCAGGGGGCTATTACCGGTAGTTCCCTGCACATTGGTAACCTCAGAACTACTGTTTCCAGTGTGTAATCAGATGAGACTTGGTCAGGGAGTAAGAATCAAGGCTATTTTATTGGAATAGAACAAAGCTTTATAACCACTAAAGACAATAAAAGCTCAATAACATACTCAGTTATATAAGAACTTTCAGAGAAGGAGTCAAAGGGAAGAAAGAGGGCAACTCTGGGGGACTGAATAATTCTGTTGTTTACCCCAGTATGATAAGGAGTCAGTGTGGTTGTCCAGTGGATTAGGCTAGGATAACTAAGAGCTAGATCATATACAGATGGCTAATGTAAAAACATTACATCATGTAAACCTAGAAGTATTTAAGAAAAGAAAACACAAAATGTTTGAACACTCATTTTAACACAATACAATAAAGCAACATAGTATGAGTCCCTCCCTTCAACTACAGATCATAGATATACCGGTAATCATACTTCTGACAGGGTCCACATCCCTGTCCCTCTTTTCTCCACTGATGTCCCTATAATGTTGCCTGGGTATGAGTGTATCACAGTGTTCTACAGCCCTACATGTCACAATGATGTTTATTGAAATAGCAGGAAATAACTTGATTTATTAATATCGTGCAAATAATATAAACTATTTCTCTTCTAAATGCAAAAATATTGGTTACATAAATATCTATCAACAAGTTGCATAAAAAGTCTTGGTAAAGACACACCCTTTGCCCAGTAGCCATATCTCTAACCACACTCTCCAAAACAGTTTGCCCAAATTAACTGTTGGGAGGTATGTTACAATGAGGTCTAGAACATGAGGGGCTGTAAGGTGATTTCTCTAGATGTATCAGATATTCACTTTTTGTATACATTGCAGTACAATTCAGATGGGATAATTCCTTGCTCCTGGTCATGTCTCGTAAGAGAGAGAACCTCTGGCTGCCTGTATGCTCCAGTGGGGTTAATGACAACTTCCCTTCATTTGTGTGCCAACGCTTTGGTTTCCAAGAGTGAGTATTGTTTCCTACTTTTTAGGCTGGTTTACAATTGGTAACTTCACATAGAAGCATATCATATCATTTAAAAGTGAAAACAAAAAAATAAATACCGGTAGATGCAACCATACCAAAACATCTGTGCGAAAATTGACTAAATATGACTAAAGAATCATGGAAGGTAAACATATGGAAGCAACATCAACTTGGTTTGAAATTTAACCCCTCCCCTTACAAAGTTGTTTTCCTACCCCAAACCCATTTTTGCAATATCTACCATATTTTATTTAAACCGTGATTCTACTTTTCCTTGTTTGGTGTACACACACAAATTATACATCACTTTTTTCCAGTGCAAAATCTTTTTTTAAAACCATAAAAATACATAAAATGTTTCTAATATATATTAATGTTGATAATATAATAAAACATATTGCTAAAGTAGGTGCCAATGTTAACCCATTTTCTGTTCAGCAACATTCCCTGACTACAGTATTACCCCACATTTTATGTTCTAGAGGGCTACATAGATCTATTGTATGGCACCTTACTGATTAGATTGGCCAATTGGTTCTTTTTTACCTTCATTATGTAGGTAACTAAGATCTTGCGTAATCTTGCGTTTCATGAATGAAGGAAATCTCAGAGATTTACTGATATATTATATAGGGCTTATCCAGCCCTCTTGTAGGAAAAAGTAACCAGGGTTATCTCTGAAAATCTATCCCCCATAAGGCACAGATTAGGTTGTGACTACCTCTCATAAAGCACAGATTAAATTGTGATTAAGCATTTCAACTCACCGCGGTTCACTTGCAAATCTTGCTGTCGCAAACAAATTCTTCAGACTGAATGAGACGTTTACCAGCTTTCTTGGTGTAGATGAAGTTTATTTTTTGCTGCACCAATGTTTGCTTCAATGTCTCAAAGGTTAGGAATTGTGACTCTCTTTTACTCAGCAGACAGGTAACATTTGGGGCTGTTTTGTTGCAGTAACCTGTAATAACCTCTGTTTGCATACTTGGACAAATCCAGTAGAAAATTGGTATAAATTGTCAATTTAAAATGCTGTCTCTATTGTTTTTCTTTAGAAATCCAACAAAAAGTCTGGTGGCCATGAATGACAACCCACAAAACATTGGAATGGTCAGCACTGGGACATCAGACACTATCCAAGGCAGTCTAGACAGGTAAATCTCACTTAAAACCAAAACTGTACACTCTATGCTTAAAAAAATAATCTGACTACAACAAAAAGGATTTCTTATGTATGCAATGGTATTGGAAACCAAAGCTTTCATTAAGTAGACAAATGCTGCTTTAGTACCATACATGGGAAGCATCGGGTTTGGCCCAGAGAACTCTAGGAGAAGTGCCTGTTGTCTGGGACAACACCTGAATACTCTGGGTCATGGGAGAGGGGTCTTGACATGCTCCACTCCCTGCCCACTTATAAATGGGGTTGTTTCCCGTAGTGTCAGCGGCAACATCCACTGACAACGGTGGTAACGCCCCACTGACAACGGCAGCAACACCCACCGATGTCAGTGGGCAGGCCTGGCCGTGTTCCTCAAGGGTATTGGGTACAAGCCTCTGGGTTCCCAGGTATGTTTAGTAGGAAATGCATGGGTTAATAGAACAGATCCTTTGTCTATTGCATTTGTGTTGTGTACAAGTCTCATCAAAACGGTCCATGGAGTACTGTAATGGTAGAGTAAGTAACTGAACTTGTTATCCAGTATCCAAAACATTTGAGGGGATGTAATTCAATGTCCGCCTTTGCAGAACGGTATTTTACAGGACCCTTGGAATTCCTTGGAACATGGACTATATGTTTTGTAAGGAAGAATGTATGTATGTATGTACTTGTGAGGGACAACGTATGTACATATCAAAGCTGCTCATAGCCTCTTCGCTAAACATTGGATTGGTTGAATAGTTCCCCGCTTCCTGTACCCGTGCATAAAGGAACCAGTGAAAGACAGAGATACATCTGCTTTGTCACAAAACATCACAATGAAAAGGGCTTAAAATTCACCCCAAATGTATTGAAAACAATAATTATCTGTCTGTTTCCAAACTACCTGACAATTGGATAGAATGCGTGTGATGTGGTGTGATTTATTTCTCTCTTTTCCATCAGTGCACCTTGTCCTTCTGGTCAGTACCTGATTGTAAGATGCTCAGGTAAGTGATAAGGGTCTCCATTAATTCAAGGGAATATTGTCCCAAAAATACATAACTACATTGACAGAACTGATCTCCCTTGGTCCAGTATGTTTATGTATTTGTGCTTTTTCTTCCATAGACTGTGGAACCAGAAAGATGAGTAGAATTATCGGAGGCACAGAGGCTAGTGTGGGAGAGTGGCCCTGGCAAGTCAGTCTCCACCAGCAGTCAGGAGTCCGATTTACACATGTCTGCGGTGGTACTCTCATCAACACCCAATGGGTGCTTACCGCGTCTCACTGCTTTTCTGAGTGAGTAGAATTCCCTGCCATTTAGTTATCTAATTCCTAATAGTTCTAACTACTAGTAAACGTAGACACAGACAAGCAAACAGAAGATTTGAGTTGGTATATTGTACTATTCTGTAAGCAAATTATAATAAGAGTAAAACATTCCATAATATAATATACCATCCGTAATAAAAGCTCGGTTCCCCTGGCCACCTGATCTGATTGATGATCATTTACATTTTTAGACATTTTTTTTGGTTGGTGTCATTGTAGATATAAACTATTTTATGTGATTTCCTTCTCTTTTCCAGTAATCTCTTCCCCATTATCCATGTTCTTCCTATCTCATTCCATCAGCTTTAGTCTCTCTGTGACCGTGTGCTATATATATCTGCTTTTGTAAAGTATTTCTTTTTCTATGTCGTTTTTCTTTGTTGTAGGGTATTTTTGTTTATCTTCTAAACATACCGTAATAATCCACCAGACATGAATTGATTTTAACAGTGTACATAGTATATGAAAACAGATGCATACATCCATGACCATTAACACACCTGTCTATTGCAGGACAGCAGCTCCTAGCCAATGGAGAGTTTATGCTGGAGCTGTCCAACTTTACAACCTCCGTGCTTTCTCTGCTGTCTCAAGCATTGTTCGACATGAGGATTATAATTCGGATACTGATGATTATGATGTTGCACTTATGAAGCTGAGGGAACCCTTTACTTTTTCAGGTAAAACACAGAGGGTAGCGATTGTATTGAAAATAGCATATGCTATATAGATATAGTGTTTGAAGAATCATGTGAGTTCTAGATCATTATCTAAAAAAAATAAACTTGGGGAAAATATATGAATTATTTAGTTATCTATCCTAGAGCAGGTCCCGCCCAACCTTTGTTTCGTGTTTCTCCACTTGTTATTTCCCCGTTTTACAGCTCTTGTAGTATCCTAAATTCAAATGGAGTTATACAGTGTCCTCCACTAATATTGGCACCCTTGTTAAATATGGCTGTGAAAAATTATTTTTTGTTACGTTTTTTGAGCTTTTACACAAAGATACTGATTTCATTGATATTAACCCCTTCAGGACCGGGACGTACCTGGTACTTCCTGGTCATAGGTCACCGCCACACTGGAACGTACCAGGTACGTCATCGATGATGTGCGATCCAGCGTCGCTATGAACGCTGGGATCGCGAGGGGCGGCTGCTACTGACTGCTGGGTGTCCCCAGCGATCTGTAGCAGCCACCCCCCCTCAATTCCGTGCATGTGATCGCTTTGAAGAATACATGGCAAGGGATCTGAGACCATTCCTCCATACAGAATCTCTCCTTCAAATTTCGAGGTTTTACGCTGGTGGACTCTTCTCTTCAGTTTACCCCACGGGTTTTCTATGACGTTCGAGTCAGGGGACAGTAAACCATTTTTGTATTGATTTTGGTGTATTTTTTGGATCATTGTCATGCTGGAAGATCCAACCACGGCCCATTTTATACTTTTTTTGGCAGACGCAGTCAGGTGCTCAATTAATATCTGTTGATATTTGATAGGATACATTGCATCATGGAGTCATCTAAGGGCAATGATGGGGACAGTTCCCATTTAACCTTGGTGAGTTGTATTGGAGGTAAAAACCTGCTCTTTCTCTGACTTTATTCTCCAGCTGGTATCCAGCCTGCCTGCCTACCCATGACCGGTCAGACCTTTAACCCAGATATCAAATGCTGGATCAGTGGATTTGGTAAAACAGCAGCATCTTCTGGTGAGTAGACCACAAAAAGTAGGAGGATGCAAGTGATGTGAACAGGGAATGCCAATTATCAGAAAGTGTCTTCTTACTAAGCTACACCCCATAAAAAGTGAAGCAAATTACATTTTCATAAGAGTGGAATATATGATGTTATTCTATTTGTGATATTGTTGTTCTACTTCTAATTTAGTTCTAGAAAAAATAAATATCTTGGTGCGTTGATGTGTAAGCGGTGCATGCAGCTGTACATATCTAGCCGGCAGACACATGGACATGATTTAGCAGCCGCTAGCCATAAAGGGCCAGGGACACTTTTCTGCCTTAGGGGTACCAGAGAAATACTGCACTCTGGAGCCGCAAATCCTAGGCTCACTGCAGATCACATTGATGTTGTAGTATGGGAAAGGGTGGGCATGAGTTGGATTTCTCCTTTAAAAAATGGCATACCTAGTTTAACTTTTTATTGGAATAATACTATCACCTTTTTACCAGATGAGACTTCCAGTGTCCTGATGGATGCAGAGGTTTCAATTATCAGCACAGATGTTTGCAATAGTGTGAATATTTACCGTGGAGCGATTACTTCAAGAATGATGTGTGCTGGGAAACTGGCAGGAGGAACAGATTCTTGCCAGGTAAGAACTAGAATGGATAGATAACGATTCATTTAAACTGAAATTAAGCTTGCATGCCTACGCTGAGCTAGTTCGGAATACATGTTCACCCTTAACAGCCTTGCTAATTATATATGAGGACCCCATCCTCTTTCAGGAACAGAGCTTGTTTCCTTCACTCTTGTGTAAATATATTTATTCTACATAGCTCTGCCACATCTATTCTAAACTGTGGGTATTGCCTGGATATACAACTAAAATGTCCCTTCTACAGCCCAAATGAAAACATATGTACATACATCCTGGTGTTTACTGTTCTTGTTAACATTGGTGTCCATTGTGTTTCAGGGAGACAGTGGTGGACCACTAGTGTGTGAGCAAAGCGGACGTTGGTATGTTGCAGGGGTGACAAGTTGGGGAACTGGCTGTGGAGAAAGGAATAAACCTGGTGTATATACTCGCGTTACTGAGGTCCTGCCATGGATTTATACCAAGATGGAGGTAAGTGTACAAATGTCAATTGGGAATGCAAATTATAAAGCCATGACCATAAATGCAGACAAGAACAAAATGGGAACACAATGGAACTATCACAGGCTGTTCCCACCACTCACACTACCCATGTGTAAGTACTGCTTAAATGAAATAATCCGTGATTTATTATAATATACCTAACTATTTTGTTTTCTTTTATTACTTAAATCAAATTATGGTTGGGCTACGGACAGAATTTCAAAGTTATTGATTTTCCACCATCTGTTGGCTTTGAGTAGAGGGAGCTGTAGATAAACAACACTTTAGTGTCAGGAGGAAAATGTATTGTGAAGCCAGGTATCTTTGTGGACATCGGGGGCCAGACTGGGTAGTTTAACCCCTTCAGGACCGGCATTGGCAAACTGCGTCTTCCCTCGAAGACCGCAGTTTTTTTAAAAAATATTTAAATTCCGTGCTCGTGATTCGCTGCAAAGCGATCACGTGCACGGAATTGAGGGTGACACCCAGTGGTCAGTAGCAGCCGCCCCTGATGACGTACCTGGTACGTCCTGGTCTGCCGGTGACCTTTGACCCGGAAGTACCAGGTACGTCCCTGTCTCGAAGGGGTTAAGGCCAGCTGCTTCAAGATTAAGAAGATTATATAATGCCAGATTTAGATACCCTAAAGCTACAAAATGTTTTGTTCATCATTGACAACCACACGCTCTGAGGATGCCTCCTTAACCCACCAAGACCCCTTCTCATTGGGTATACTCCAACAAATGGCCTTTTTCCTTATGAGGCTTTTCTCGGTTATTGGTACACTAAAGATCAACCCTACCTTTGTAATTGTAATTTTTACTTTATTTCCTGAGGTCTATCTGGCTGAGAGATTTCTTGTATGAATCTAGGCCCTTTTTGTGGCACCTAGCTTTGTCTAGCAGGCGTGCACGTGTGAACTTGGCTACCTGATTGAATGCACCTCGTGCCTGCTTCTGATGTCTGGGCATGTGTGATTGAGAGTCATTTTTTTCTAGCTCAACAGGGTAAGAAGTGCTGCGTACATTTTTGGAGCAATAAAAATGAAAGGTAAATAATATTAATAAAGTGATAACAGGCCAACCTGTAGCCAACTCCCACTTCCATAGACATAGGTCAGAGATGGAGAGAATGACATGGTTCTACTTTCGACTCAGCTTTTCCCTCCTGTTCTTGTCAGGCCAAGCTAGGCATCTACCAAGAGCAACAGGAGAGGAGAAACCAGCTTCTTATTATAAGTTCAAAAGTAATTTATAAGCCGTGCAGAAGCTTTTGGTCCTTGTATCACATTTTTTAACACTGAGCTTTTTGAGGTTATATTTCTATGGATGTACAAAATCTGTATTTTCATAAAGTGACAGTATCGGAACTAATGTAGCTACATTTCTGACACATCTGAAATTTTACCACTGTGATGTAGTGCCTAATTTTTTGTTTGCCTGCCCACAGCTGGAGAGAAATCGATGACCACAGAACACCGATGAGAAAGACAAACAGGACTTGCCCCTGATGTGACTGTACTGTTATGTATCAAAAAATTTGACTGGGCAGAAGGACATTATGGGCTTCCCAGCAAAATGCAACAACATAATGCAGGGTCACCCCAACATTTTCATAAGGTTGCAATGGAACAAAAGCAACAAATACAAACTGGACACAGGACCTTGAAGACCATGCGTGTGCTGCATCTGGACTTGGGCACTCATTGAACCATATTAAAACTGTGTATAGAGAAGTCAGCTGTATTACGCACAGAAATTTATATATTTTAAGCAACAATATAAAGAACACAGACATAAAAAGAATCGTTGAACAAAATGAGTTGCATTGATCAATATGTTCTACAGAAGGTTAAAACTCAAAGTAATAAGCAGAAGCCAGAGTGCTAAGAGAACTAGAGGAAGGTTTATATGGCTCAGTAGGAAGAGTCTTATTGACTTAAGTATTAGTTCCATGTAATCTTCGGTAGTCAGCCACTATAGGCTATTGTCCGACAACACCTATAGTGCCACATTAGCCAAAGAATGGCTGAACGTTGTGAGAGTGACATCTAGACGTACTTGTGTTGCCCGTGCCTGAAATAATGACAGTACTCGCATGGGACATTTGGAAGTGATGTATAGAGGTGGCAGTACTGAAATCATAGAATGCACTTTGTTCCATCAAGAAAAAAATAGCTGTTTGTTTAAAGCCTATTAACATCCTTTTTTTTCCCCCAGATGTCTATTTGCAAGTAATTGCAAATCCATTGCTGTTTTTATAAACGTAATAATGTATTTAAGTTGCCAAGATGAAAATTAATTTATAATGATCAATAAATATGGTAAACAAAGATTTAAATATTATTCATTCTTTAGAAAGAGGATTCCTTATTGTGTGTAAAATGGGTTTATTATTAAATTATTTTATTTTTATTTTCTTTGGTAGTGCTGTCTTTTTGGTTATCATTATTTGTCTTTGTATTCTATCAATTTTATTAATGTCCTGTTTTGGATCAAAGCAATCGTATATTACATGCTTTATGAGGGCAGTCAAACTTTTTGTGGAGCACAAGAAATTGACCCCCTACTAAGTGACATCCCACTTGACTAGATGCAGGTATGGTAGTATCCCAAGAAACTGAAGGCTTTCAGCCCTAGTAATTACAAAATGTACAAAATGTTTGAACAGTGATTTACTTATATCTTTGGACCCCTTTATATGTGCAACAAACAAACATACAGTGAACCAGCTAAGAAAATCAAAAGGCTGTCCACATTCTTTCTCATTGGTGGCTGTACGGTTTTGTTTTAATAGAGACTGTCTATCCTTTGGTTGCATCTGCATTAATTGTTCTCCTATTATGAGTGCTGCTAATTTATGTCAAGTCACCTGGCTGTTGTGTTTTATATTGGATGTTTCAGCCGGCTTCCTACTTTTTGGAGTCCATTTTGTAGGAAATCAGATCACCTAGCTACACCGAATGACCAAAGTTAATACAATTTTATATTGCACATCAACAGTATTAGGCATGTTGGACCACCTTTACCATTATCCAGGTTTCCAAGAGTCTTCAAGCCTTTGCTCTGTTTAGCAAGGCTTACTAGAATATCTGCACTGTGAGAAGTCATTCTACACAATATTCACATAACAATAATGCATGTTAATGGATTAATATTTTAAACACGTGCTGTCAAACATCAATTTTCTGTGTGTTTTGACTGGCTTCTTTTTCTTTTTCTATTAAAAAGGTCCATCAACTTGACAAGTCCCAACCAATGCTTTTCATTTTTCCTATGGATGATGTATTTGCCTTAAGTATTGGAAATAACTTTTTTGTAGTAACAAGGTTATTTAATTTCCTGTCATCATTATTTTTAAGATAAAAATTTGTTATTCATGTTAACAATGTAATCAAAAGTACAGCTGAAATTCAAGATAGAGCCACGCACTTTGAAAACATATATGATCCATGGATGTTGTGCTCGTACTTTCCAGACGAGTTATAATATCTTTGGCACCCAAATACCTTCGTAGCTATGTGATGTTTTGGTATTGGATGTGTACGCGGGTGTGGAAGCCATTTCTCTTGCCTACTGTAAATGCAGCTGATCGTTTGCGTCAGGTTCAAAATCTCAAAAAAATTATGAGATAAAACTCTGTGCTAAATGTTTTATCATGGTGTTCTAGTCGTGTAAAAGTCACAGTAATGTGTACACTTCAGAATCTGAAATTATGATTTATAAATTGTATAAAATACATTGTTGTTCTCTAAATGTCCTAAATTAAATCAATAATTCACAAAGTCACATAAGCCTGCACCCTAGCCACATCCCCCTAATGACAATCCTTTGGATGAGGTCCATCTTTTGGCCATTTCAAATATGTATTTTAATATGCTCTATACATTAGTATTGTCCAAATAGAATAGAATAAAAATGAAAGATGTTCCTGGTAAGCCACTTAACCTGGAATCTGCTGAACTGAACATATCACCTCCCTGATATCACTGAGTTTTGAAGTGCCATCCTCAATGAATGTATCCTACGAGACTGACTGCATTTGAGTATTGTAATTCCTAATTAATAAGGTTTTAAGTATTATTTAGGGCTTGGGTGCAGGACAATACTACAGATGTACTGTGTGTTCTGAATCCTTTCTGTCAGAACCAGCATTTCAGCAATTTAAGCTACAGTAGCTTGTCTATTAGATTTGACGACATGGGCCACCCATGACCCTGTCACCGATTCATCGCTTTTCCTTCACTGCAGGCTAAGAACACCCCACAAGAGCTGCGGTTTCAGAGATCTTCTGGCACAGACAGGTGCTATGATAAAGATTATCGGTGTTATTCACTTTACGTGTCAGAAGTCATAATGTTAGGGCTGGTCGGTGTACTCAGGGGCGGGCTGGGCCGGGGGGCAGGGGGGCAATTGCCCCCCAGGCCGCCCTAAATCCGGGCCGGTGGGCCGGACGGACGCACCGGCAGACGAGCATTCAATGCTGCTGCGGCCGCAAAGTTAAAAACTAAGCGGCCGCGAGCAGGATTGAATGCGGCCGTCATGCGTACCTGGCGGGGGGCTGCCACTCATCTGAGGGCTGCCACCATGCCGGCACGCCTCCAGAAACGGTGCGCGCGGCAACTGTGGCTGTGCGCCGGGACTTGATGTCAAATCCCGGCGCACAACACTGAAGCCACGCCCACCGTCTTCCGCGCTCAGTACAGTACACCGGAAGGACAGGAAGAAGAAGTAGAAGAAGAGGAGGAAGAGGAAAAGTGAGAGTAATAGAAGAAAAGGTAGGAGAGAGTGGATTAGTAAGTGTGTGAGAGTGATGGGTGTTATGCTGAATGAAAGTGTGTGAGAGTGATGGGTGTTATGCTGAAGTAAGTGTGTGAGAGTGTGGGTGTTATGCTAGAATGTAAGTGTGGAGAGTGATGTGGTGTTAGTGCTGAATGGTAATGCTGTGGTCGAGAGTGATGGGTGTTATGCTGAAATAGTACGTGGTGTGAGAGTGAATGGGTGTTATGCTGAATGTAAGTGTGTGAAGAGTGTGGTGTTTATGCTGAATGTAAGTGTGTGAGAAGTGATGGGTGTTATGCTGAATGATAAGTGTGTGACGAGTGATGGGTTGTTAATGCTGAAGTGTAAGTGTGTGAGAGTCGATGGTGTTATTGCTGAATGTAAGTGTGTGAGAGTGATGGTGTTAATGCTAAATGTATAGTGTGTGAGAGTGGACTGGGTGTTATCTATGTAGTGTGTGAGATGATGGGTTTTATGCTGAATGTAAGTGTGAGAGTGATGGGTTGTTAATGCTGAAATGTAAGTGGGTGCTGCAGAGTGATGGGTGTTATGCTAAATGTAAGTGTGTGAGAGTGATGGGTGTTATGGTGAATGTAAGTGTGTGAGAGTGATGGGTGTTATGGTGAATGTTTGTGAATGAGGGTTTCAGATAGCATGGATGTGTAAGTGTTGGGGGATAGCTTGGCATAGGGAGTCCGTAATCACATTCCTTTCATGCCCAGATTCCAGCATGTAGTGGCTGCCTAGGCATGATAGGAGTGTGATTGCTGTTATAAATTATTTTGTGGTCCAACTTCAGTGTGTTAACACTTTTATTGGACAGAATAATTCAATGACAGTATTAATATATATATATAATTGCAAACAGCAATCACACTCCTATCATGCTAAGTCAGCCAGCACATGCTAGAACCTGGGCATGATAGGATTGTGATTGTTGTTATATATTTGTGTGTGTATATATATATGTTAATATTGTTGTTGATTTTTTTGTCTAATTTTGGTGTTACTTTTAATAAAGTATTTTAAATTTTTTTTTGTTTTTTTTTTCAGTTTTGGCCAAGTGAATGCTGAATTTTTTGTTTCAGTCCAGAATTTTCATTTCGGTGCATCCCTACTATATACTATGCCAGTCACTAAAGTGGTAAGCCTACACCACATCAATGTTTGGCTTAGTATATAGTGATAGGGGTTGTCAGTGTCTGGCTCAATGTATAGGCACACATTGAGGGTGGTACCGCATAATCCCTAAGTATATAATGATAACAGTTATGCTGAACCCCTGTCAATGTTTGCCTAACCATAGAAACTATGCAGTTTTAAAGTGTGTGTGTGTGGGGGGGTGCCACACACAGGGTCTGCCACAGGTGCCAAATACTCTAGGTACGCCCCTGCATCATGCGGCAGTCAGACCCAACGGCCATGCCTCAGCTCCTCTTCCCACGTCTTAAAAGGGGTGTGATGAAGAGCTGAGGCATGCGGTGCGTGCACGCCGGCCACTTTAATTTCATTAGGCGCTGGTGGAGTGACTGCCACACGACGACCGCTTTCAATGTCGCTCGCAGCCGCTTTGATGGTGCAATGGGCCAGTTGACTAGACTTGCCCCCCAGGCCTTAGGCTGCCAGCCCTCCCCTGGGTGTACTATATCTTTATAACAGGGGTTTGGGCTACATGTCATTCCTATAGGACTGTAGCTGTAAATTATCTAGCAACTCAAATGACATGGGTATATCTCAGCTGTGCTTAGTATGACAGTCTCTGGGAAAAAAGTACAGCTGTTATATTTCTGTATACTGTAGCTTTATGTGATTTGCCTTTTCGAGACTAAAGTGAAGGAATGAGAACAGAGCTATACAGAAGTACGTGGCATAAACACACACACACATATATGAATGTGTGTATATATATATAAAATGCAAATAAAGCACCTGTAAAAGAGGTAGAGGAGGAAGAAGAGAACAAAGAAGAGACAGAAAGGAAGACTGAGAGTAGTGTGTGGGGGGAGTAGCAAGCAGGGGAAGGCAACAGGATTTTCACAGTGGTCTATTTATAATCCCAAACGCTGGTGTACAGTGCTTCTCTTGTGAACACATCATTCCGTGCGGACGGTCCTGCAAACCAGACCTACAGCTCGACATACACAAGGTATATCTTTATTTGCATTTTAACTATGACACACAGATATATGAAAGTATTATGAAGAATAAACGCATTTTAAGAACGCATGGAACGCTACAAAACGTATTTGCGTCTTAAGGCGCACAAAGTTTCATTCACACAGTATGCGCGGGCATAACTAATAACTAATTTTCTTTCACCCCAAGACTCTCCTGATCTGCAATTTATCAGCTCTATGGTCCAAATGGGTATAATATTGGTTCTTACAATTGGTTATATTGTTGGCGCTATACAAATGGAAGATAATAATACTGCATCCAGCGTTCATTTCAAAGCATTATTTATTTTCACCTCATCTTGTCTGCTGGAATCTTTGTAGAAGGAACTGTTATGTGTGCAGCCTGAAGCGCCAGTCAGTACATCAGATTTAAGGCATGTATTAGTTTGCAAAAACTAAAGCTTATGGTTGAGGTGACTTTCATATATAGTGCTACAGAATATGATGGCACACAAATTAATAATTTAAAAAAATATTCCGTTTTAGGACTAGGGTGTCATTTAATGCTACAATGTTCTTTGGTGTTCCCTGTGTCGCCTTAGGGGCTAAATGTAAGTTGTGTCCCTGTTACTTCCTCGTTGTCTTTAGCTTCTCTGCTCAATTCCCGTTTGACTTTGCATGTTGTGTTAGTTTGACTCAAGGCCAAATACTCTCTGAAAGCACAGCGCAGGAACTCCCAGACCTGCCTCCCCTTTTTCGTGTGGCTTTTACATTCTACTATTAATAGCATTACTGCTTGGAAATGTGAGCTACATTTTCCATGACAGGTAAGCATAAACAGCATGGATTTCCACCAATATTCAAAATGTTTATGTGAAGCAGTTTATACAGAAAGTGTAAAGCAAAATCCATCCAAGGTCTGTTGATTAGCAGCAATATGATTTCATAATTAGAGTTCTTTAATCATTCCAGACTTACTTAATTAGGCAAGCATTATTATATATATATATATATATATATATATATATATATACACACTAGAAACAGAATCCAACAGAGAAATAATACCTAGTCTTGTTAAGGACATAACATAGGGTGGCATAATGTCTACTTTAACCACGAAAATTTAAAAGTGCGTTGAAGGATATATACATAAGTATATATGTCTAGCCTAGAGGAAGCCCGCTGCGATGGGTGAAACGCGTTGCTGACTTGTTCATGATTGCTGCTGATTTGATGCTGCACTTTTTTTTCTGCAAACTCTCATGTAAGATATTTGCTTCTATTAAATTATATACTGCTTTTATATATGCTGATTACTGGGAAGCTTTCTACTTGGGTTCCCTACAGAAAAACCACCTATATTGCGCTCAAGGCTCAACATTATCATATGTTAAGAATTGATGCAAATTAGAGGCCAATTCCAATTCCTTTCACCTTTTTATGCATTATTTGAACGCCTTCCTTTCCTATATGCTTTACACACCTTGTTTTTTCTCTGTTCATAATCCCTTGATGTGTCTGCTGCTTTTCACAGCTACTTTGCCTTAAACTGACATATGTAAAGCACTTTATTGTGTAATGACATCTTCAAAGCGATCTTTGCACACACTGGCACTGCTCATTCTATTCTGCCAATTCATATTGGTTCCGCGGGTTATGAGGGCTCGCCTACATACCCACAAGGCGCACTATAAAGGCAAACAGCGCACAATGATGGAGGGTGAAGCAAGGGGGCAGGTTTTACTCATGGGAGGTCAGTAAAATAGATTAGTGCTTAGGGCAGTACATAGGAGGGCACAATGAGTTCTTGGAGGGGTCAGGGTTTGGACATGGGAGTAAATTGGATTAAATTAGGACGAGAAAGACATTATAGGGATATTGACAGAGGTGAAGGAAGGAAATGAAGGTTATGAATTATGAATGATAACAAAAAATCATGATGAGGATGATAAAAGTGAGAGGTAATAGAAGAAATCAGTATAGAAGTTAAAACAGACAGCTGGTTAGAAGGAACAGGTAGTAGAGAGGCCCACCATGCCAATGATTATAGTTAACAAGGCCATTGAAATTGAGTTATGAGGACACAAACCTTTGCATTATATATTATATAAGACAATTATTGAATAATTTCACCCCATTTTGCGCGAATGTTTCTAGCTGGTGGTGGGAGATTTATTCTGTTGAAGAGAAGGGGAACTTTTGTTTTAGGGGAATGGCTAGAGGTATGATTTAATTTTTCATAGTCATATAGGAGCTATGTCATATAGGATGTCATTTAACCTAAATGAGACTCAAGCAATTTAAAATCTTCTCTGGACTCCATTATTGAGGTACATGTGTGGAATGTGGGGGTCTAACCTTCAGCCTTAACGTTCGGCCAGAACCTGCAAATATGCACAAAAATGTATAAGAGGATATGCATTGAATTACTGTATTTTGTAATTAGTGGTCATTATTATTTTTGCAGCTCCCTATTAATGTGAACGTGTATGCATTTTGGGATATGCTCCCCTTTCAATATCTTTCGTTGTCCTTCACTGTATTCGCCTTCATACTTCTGATCGGAGGTTGTTCCATTTAGCAAGATAAGTAGACCATTGCCTTAACCACTTGGCCATCTCATCTTTGAAGTCGGCCGAGAGTTATAGGACGTAGGACAAACTGTTAAATTCGAGCCGTCTTCATATGTAGAGTCGAATATTTTCCTGGGTACTTTTTGTCACTGCTTTAGGAAACATTATGAAGTCTATGGCTTGCCTTTTCCTGATTTTTCACCCAACCCTCTTTTAGTTATGTATGTTTTGCTTAACTGATCTCAGAAACAGAGTGTTCCTTCCATGTAAACAATATTAAGATTAATAACATTATTCTTATTTATTAAAAATATACAGATTGCTATAACGTGCTTTTATAATGCAAGTCCGGGCCTGTAGTCTTTGGTCGCCATGGAAAATTCTGTAGTTTGGAACAATATTATAAGGCATCTGTCACAATAATCTATATATAATGCTTCATGTCATAGCTAGATTAAACATACCCACAGTGACTGCCATAGATGTCTGTGGTTTGCTGTGTACAGCCTTCCATTGACAGATTTTGTTTGCCTGTTTATTTAATACACATTGTATGAATCTGGCAGCCAGTTTTTGGCGTGGGCACAAAGCATAGTAGTAACAATTCTCTAATCTAAATGGTGTATTGAGACCTTTTTGCAAAAAGCTGCCTGGCAAAAATCCAAGGAAATTGTTTAGTAAAAGACAGAGCAAGGATTTTCAGAACTGGTAATTAAAGTGCTCACAGCTGACAGACAAGCCTGTAATAACATGGCAGTCCACGTACCACACTAGCTGTACATTAAAAATCACAGCTCAAATTGCACTGATCAGCGGAAAAGTACACTGTGTAGAATACCGATTTTCTTGTATATACTAGGAATATGATTTCTGTCATCAAGAAAGATAGATTGATAGACCACTGATGTATTTGTGAGAGACCTGGCTCAGGGCAGCACTCTCAACTCCCTCCTGGACCTACATTGGTGAAAGTGTCTAATGTTTGTGCTGTACGTTCTCTTCTAGCTGTACATTCTCTTTGTGCAGAGCACCAGGCACGCCACCTTGGAATGTTACACAAGCGAGAGATACTACAGAGGTCTTTTTTGGAGACCCCTGCACTGTAAATGGATCAATTACAAAGAAGGTCTCTGAGTCCATTAAGCTGCAGCCACCGGGACCTGCTGTTTTTGCTGTGTTGTTTTTTCCTTTCTTGATAAACCTCCATTGCTGGTCTAGTATTTAGTACCTAAACCCATTCATGGTGGCTTCTCCACTTAGCAGGCACCTAATAAAATGTTGGGATGTTGTAAAGCTGGTATTTTGATTTCATGAAAGTATGGTGATGATTGCCATCATTTTTGAGGACCGCTTGCTCTGCTGTTGGAAAACACTAAGAGGAGTAACAATTGCACAATCATTACCTTTTCTTTGGTGTAATTGCAGATTAGACAGCAGATGAAACAGCCAAAAATAATGAGCATCAGCCGACGTTTCCCTTGCTAGTTTTATAAAATGGCTTGAGGATAGTTTCATATTCTGGGATCACAGATTTCAAGGTTCTAATTTAATGCATGGACTTGAGATAGAAAACATTAGAAGATGCATTATGGTATCCTGTCCTTTATTTTGAAGAAACACAATTCTCAAAATGCTCATCTGACACAAAAAAATTTAAGAATTTCTATGCTAGTGCCAACGTATAGATCAAATCCACGGCAGTGACCTGGACTGTCCTGTGGAGAAAAAATTCAAGGTAAGAGGTGGGCAGAGAGGCAATTCCTTAACCTGGGATTAAATTTTCTAATTAAAATTTCATCCCTTGTCATGGTGATTAAACCAGCTTGAATACAGAAATATTCTCTTGACATGACCTGCTTCCAAAGGGATCAATGTGAGCTATGGTGAAAAGCGCAGCACACTTCCACCAGTCAATATGCATCAAGTGAAAGGTCTGGATAAATAAAAGGTACTAAAACCATTCACACTTTTGTTATCTTTCTTCTGTATTCAGAAGACCACTTTTACCAGCAAACATCTGACTCCCTCTTATTAGAAAATTAGAAAGTGAGGGAAGATAACAACTATTTGGGCCATCTAGTTTCCCCATCTAGTTAGCTTCATTTCTGTCGGGCACAGTGACACCCTCACCCCAGGGTAGGAAAGAGGGGGGAGGGGCTTGGTTTTATTGTAAAGGTACTGTTTTATAACCTTTACAATAACTGTTTCTATGCGAGCCTATGAGTGCCTTATATCGTATGCATGCATAAATATTTTTTATTGGGATATTCAGTATTCAACAAAAATTTTAAATTAAGTGAAGTAGTTAAAACCTTTATGTTTTCGGCATTTTCAGTCATAGATTTTAGTTTAACATCATATTTACCAAGCATCCTATGCAATTATTGTTTCAACCTAAAAAATCATTCTTGTGTGAACTGTTGCTATATAGCTGTCAGCCCAGGGAGAACAACAAGTATCTGTAGCAAGAGAAAATCTAAAGAGATAATGAGAGACGCTATTGAAAACTACATTTTTGTTGCAGAAAGACACAAATAATGACAAAAATGCATTACTTGAGTTATCGGCGTGCGGAATAACCCCTTAGGATACTACAGTAAAGAGGCAATTGTCAAAGTAAAGGATATGATCAAGCGCTATATGCAAAATAAGACTATATCAAAATTGGCGGTTAGAAAAGGACAAACTGAGGAGCAGTAGAATGTATCATTCTTTGATGCTTACATTTTAATTGTAAAAATATATTCTGCATAACCAGACCCTCACGAGCTTGCAAGAAGAGACACACAGACAGAAACACACCCTCCCAGTAATGGTCCACAAGGAAGAGCCGCCTCCCTTCCTGGATGTGAGAACAAGCACCAGAGCTGTCTGTCTCCATCCTTATCAGCGCAGGCACTCGCTTACATACAGACACACACATACATACTGCTCTTCCAGCGACACAAAGAACATCCCACCTGCAGGCAAAGCAATCAGGATAAAGCACTACAAAAAAAAGGTAAAATTACACAAAACAAAGGATGGAAACCTGAGCGTAGGGTTTGGAAATGGTTGGTGTGTAAGCTACCTCTGTTAGAGGGAATTATATATAAAACAATAGCATCAAGTTTTCACAATATGGTAACAGTGAGCAGGCAGGTTGTGATGATAGGATTGGGCGTAGCAGGTTGGTAAAACTAATCGAAGGAAACCCTTTAAAATATAATATATAACATTTTGGGCATAGCATAGAAATTCTTTGTATGTGTTTTTGAAAATCGGTGCCTGTGATGTCACCTTTGCGATGAAAGATGCAATATTTCATCAAAGAAAAACCAGTGTGTTTTGTGTGGCTAGACATGCCCTGATGTATTTGTGAACTTGAATACAACGGAAAAATGTATCACTATATTCCATTCATAGATTATTCTGTTGTTTAGGTTTTAGTAATGCCTTTACTCCAGTGTGTCTCCGTCGCCCCGTTCACACAGGTGCATCATGCGTGATGTTACAGGGATTTAGCAGATTAAAGGAATTCTGCTGTAATCTTTGGATCTGCGGTTGTTTGTGGCTAAGTAAGGGTGCGTTATTGTGACCCGCCCAGCTCCTTTTATTCTAATCCCAGAAATATCTCCTAGATATTTTCTTTGTGCTTCTATCTGTTAGTGATCATTGTTAAAGCAACATGAGTTGGAACAATTTGACTAGCATATGAGTATGCATAATATCGCAGAGTAAATATTAACCCCCCGCACACCTGTTAGAAAAAGCAACAGTTTATCCGTGTTTTGTGTTATTTCTTAATTAGTATCAGCTATTAGCACAGGATTGGGTCACATGCAGACGTTTCTATGTTATTTCAACAGCCAGCTGGGGACTGCATGCCTTTTAGCCTAGTTTTTTATAAGGTGAATATTCATTTTTAATGTAAACATGTATAAATGATGTATAACATTCATACAAATTTGACAGCACGTCTCTTTTGATGTGACATCATTGTAGTAATACGAAATGCAATTAATTGCTTCATTACATTATGTTTATATATATGTAGCACCAGCAGATTCCATAATGCTGTTACAACTTTGGACAAATATTTAACAAAGACAATATACAACGTGCAAAAACTTTAAAACACATTAAGACATACAGAAAAAGACTGCGAGGTTACAATCTTATTCATTAATCAAATTGTATGGATAAAAGTAGGAGAGAAAAAATAAGTTAATTGGTGCTACAAATTATATTACTAATGCTTTGTAAGACATGTTAATGATGTGCTATAATGTTTACTCACAAAAAAACGAGCTTAAAGCAATGCATGTGAAATGCATAGAAATAGGTGGGCAAGGCACCAAAATTATACTGCCAGTGGTTTCCTGGGGTATTTTAAGTTGATCATCTGTCCCAAATAGGTTTTTCAACAAATCATTTGTATTCAAATACTCTGTAAACTAAAGCTAAAAATTAAAATAAATTAGAAGAAGCTGCAGCGCCAGAGTTTGAGTGCAACTTCTCAACCATGGTCTCCTTATCATATATCACATGGCAGGAGATGTGTTTGGCTGAACACAAACGGGTCCCAACACTTACCTTACCCAGTACCCCCAAGTTTTATAAGTCTTCAAGCCATCAAAGTAACTTTTCTCTGTCATTTATTACCTCATACCCTGAATGTTTTATAGCTACATCTACATGTTGATGATAACCAAGTTGCATAGTTGTAAATCATAATTCAAATTACTACTACACATATTTATCTTTTGCACCATTGCAAAACTTAAGTAGCAATGGCTACATAGAAGCATTCGGCCCATTGAGTCTTCCCATTTTTTGGAAGAACTCAAATCTCAACCAGTCCTTGCTCTTTTCTTGGACTGAAGATTGCCAAATGCATATCCCATGCATGCTTACATTCCCTTACTGTATTAATTGCTACCACTTCTGCTGGGAGGCTGTTCCACATATCTACCAGCAACACTGAAAATTGAGCTAATTCTACAACATCAGAACACACAGATTGTTGTGCCATTTGGTCCTACCTCAACACACTTCCAAATAAAATGAAGTATCTGTGCTTCATTCTCTCACCTCAAAAACTCTCAGGGTTTTAGTCTCATGTGAAGGACAGAGCATTGGCTGTGCCATAATGTGATTTCTGTTCTATAGGTTGAGACCTTCATCTGGAGTTGGAGTTCTCACTGTTCTATTGTTGTTTTTAAAAGAGAGTCTGTTCCAAATTGTGATGTTTCTTGGGTTTTTTTGTCACACAGATAAGATGGAGTCAATGCTACTGCTAAAACAGAGTGTTGGTTCTCATTTTAATATAAGGGGTGATTATGGCACAGATGGAATACAGGACACTACTATAGTGCAAATAAAGATAGAGATGTGTTTAATGTGTTCATTAATGTGTTCAGGGTATTTATACTTCATTATTATTTATGTTTTAAATGTGTGGAGAAGAGCATTACTTCTACCACATTTCCTTTTGTCCCATCAGTGTCTTTATATTGATGATAACTTTAATTTACGTACCACTGTCTGGCATCCTGATTGGTGCATGTGGTATTTAAAAACGTGATTTGGGAGAAATACAAGGCCATAAAGGGGTATTTTTTCCTCATTTAAAATGTATTAGTCATGTGATTGCTCATAATTAACACATGCAAACTCTAGTGTGTCTCTTGGCACAGCTTGGAAGAGTTTTTCCTTTTACTCCTTTTATAAGACAAGCTTATTTCCTTGCTTTCTTGTGAACAGATGCCACCATCTTTATGTTTCTCTGTTTCTGGCATCTTATCTCTTCATCCTCTGTCTTTGAGTAACAGCTGTGAAGCAGTCACTTGGGGTGGATCTCAGGCATATAGAAAGAAACTTTGTAAAATTATAAAAGGCACCACGTTTAAATGTAATATCTATAATTAACCAATAATATATAATACTGCTCTCCCTGGCAAAGGCACAGTAGACACAAAACTCGATCCAGTAACATGTCCTTATAGAACAACATCTAAAAATCTGAATAATTTACGCTATTTAGGCTCTATTCTATTTTTGTAATCTCTTTATTAAGAGGAAAACATAATAAAGGTAATAAAGTAATATTACAATGTCTTTGTGAAGTGCAAGCACAGCGATACATGTGTGTATACATTAAGAAAATTTACTTAGACTACACAAAACATGGCGCCGCCATGTCAAATCGAAGACTCACACTATTCTGGGTGTATCACACCAGTCCCAGGGGTCTAGACTCTATAATACAGTTAATGTTTCTCTACCAGGATGTACATTCTCACGTATCTTGAAATTTTTTTGTAGGATAAGAAAGAGTTAACTTAAGACAGATGATGATGGCAGGCATTTCATGTTTGTTTTGTCTGTGTGGACTGCCTTCTGCTGTTGCTATGGTAACCTCTCCTCCCTTGGTTGCCATAGAGACAGGATGTGCAAGGACCGCATCTCACACACATAAGAAGACAGGCTATGATGCCGATAAGGAATCGAGTTTTCATTAAATTACATATTTTAGTAAGAGTATTCCAATGTTTCTTGGTTTTTGAGAAAACCTACAAATAAAAACCTCTTTTTTTTCTCATTGCCCCAAGTGAATTAAATCTCTTGTTTTGAATGTTAGAAAGGAAACTGAGAAGATAGTGATTCTTTTATTATATTGAAGATGAAGCCCAATGCAAAAACAAACATTTTTATTTGGACATTAAATAGAGTGCTGTATACAGTTATGTAGTTTAGCAGTGATGTTATCATTTCATTTTGTTACAATAAACGTCCTTTATCTGTAGACCGGCAGGCTGCCATTGTTGTCTTTCGTGATATTTTAGATGACTTTCCCTGCTAAAACGCCACATTGATCTAACTGTTCATGACAAAGCTAAACAGGCACTGCTTGTTCAATAAAGCCCTTTCCTCTATAGACTTTCATTAGTCAGTGTTAGTGTCTAGGTGATTAAGTCCGAGCCATTCTATTGTTTACTGCATGGCAGTATGAAAAGAGGTGAAGATATTTGTCTAGCAACCTGGGCAAATATACCAGAGCTAGAACACATACAAACAACTGATATGCAGGTGTCTGAAACTTTATAGAATCTTAAAAGTTGGCAGCAATGGCAGATGTTTCACTCTCTTAGATTTTTCATTATTATTATTTTGCAGTCAGACCCTACATGCATGCTAACCATTTTCAATATGGCGAACTGGTTTTACAATTAACAAAGATATAATTGCTAGCTTACACATTGCATAGTGTATATTTCTCATCTATTAAAGGTGATTCAACTGGTAAAATATTGCGGGGTATAATAATGCTAATAATAAGCTGTAATACTATATTAAAAACTAACCGATAAGAAAAAAAAAGTAATTTGGCTCAATGCTCTAACTCACTTCATGTACTGAGACCAATAGACTTATCTTAATCCTTTGCTGATTAAATAACATTGCAGGGCAGGATTTACCAAATAGCAGACTTATAAAACCTTGTCGTGTTTGGCTGTTAGAACAGTTGTCTAGATAGGAATTGACACTTCAGTGGCGCTAGCGATATGTTTGCATCTGTGAAAGAGATAGAGATGTACCTGGCATATTTATTGCGTTGTTAAGGTTCAATTGTTGAATGATAGGACATTTAAGGAATTACTCATGGATCTGTACTGTGATGGCAAAAAGTATCAGACAATACAAAGGTCTGTAACAGGGTATACCATCAGAAAAAGTCTAGAAATCAATTAATTAAGTAAATTAGGAAAATGGTTGAGAGTGTGACATGTAAAAATCCAAAAGTCAAGATACGGTATTAGGTGTACTGTGCTGTCAGCAACAACAAAATGGACTTGGGAGCTAGATGGAAAATACAACAGTGGAAAAACGCAGGGTGATTGGTTGATTAAAACATAAGAGTATGGTATTTATTCATTTTACAAATCACTGGTCAGACCTCACTGTGTACAGTTCTGGAGAGAGTTCTGGGTAAGGGCTACTAGACCAGCATCACCACCAGCTTCCTGAATACTTAACCTCAAGAACAGAGGACCAGTTTGCCTCTCTCACATGTACCCAGGACCATCTTTAATACGTGGAAAAAGGGGCAGCTGCCTTGGGTCTAGTCATTCCTGGAGGCCATAAGCAAGGGGTCGAGCCCAGGGATTCCCTGCTTCCTCATGAATCATGCCAGCTATTGATGCTGAGTGTCGGGATATGATGTCATAACATATAGTTTTAGTATTATCATGCTCCCTAAGGTATCTGACATAGTCTGCAGGCTATATCCACACCCAGGACATGTGGCTGCAAAACAAGCCCAAATTATCACCCCTCCAACACCATGTTTGACAGTTGGTTAAGGTGTTTGTGCTGATATGCTGTGTCTCGTTTTCACCAAATGTGGCGCTGTGCATTATGGCCAAACATGTTCCAGAGGTCTTGTGGTTTGTTCTGCAAACCTAAGGCATGCCGCCATGTCCTTTTTAGAGATAAGAGGCTTACTTCTGGCAACCCTTCTAAACTAACCATACAAGTTTTTTGTTTTATTTTTTTTGCAATTTCTCTGAGCATTGCACGATCTGACCTTGAGATGAACTTGTTGGGACATTCACTCCTGGGAAGATTGGCAACTGTCTTGCATGTTTTGCCTTATGAAATGGCCTTATACGCCTTCCCAGATTGATGGGCAACATCTACAAGATCATTGCTGATGTCCCTCCTCCCCGCCATTGCGTTTAAACACACCCGAATGCTCCATACCAGCAAACTGCTAAAACATTGGCTTTTATAAAGGTAGTCACACTTGCTGAGGATCAATTAACCAGGGGGATAAGCAGCACCTCTCTGATACTTAGCATCTTAATTCCTATGGAAGCAATAAGAGTGTACTTCATTTTTCACACATTTACTTTATTTTTGTTGAATTATTCATGACACTGTGTAATATATCATGTGTTGCTCATCTAAGTTGGTATTTATCTATGTTTTAGACCTGCTAAGAAACAAATAAATGCCCTGATACTTTTTCACAGTCTGTATTAGTGCTATACATATTTCTATTAAAATCAACATACACTCGTAAACACAGTTACACAAAGCTTTGACCTAATAAGTTTGCTTGAGCCTGGCTGGAACTTCTGGTGGGTAGGTGGATCAAAGGCTGCGCTCATGAAGCCTAATCTTTTAAGTAACAGGGCAACTTGGATGTCGCTTGGCTGCACTTAGGCTAAACATAGTTGACATATTTTGATAAATTAACAATTAGCTGATTAACAAACTGAGCTGTAGCAGTGCACAGTTGCTAACAGTAGACTTTCAACAGACCCCCCGCCAGTAGCGTTTACCGAGCCAGGTGCTTCAGCACTCAGCAGTCCAACTATGTGAGTGTGCGTGATATACTGCTTCATGGCTGAGCTGTTGCTCCTAGATACTTCCACTTCACAATAATAGCACTTACAGTGGACTGGGGCAGGTCTAGCAGGGCAGAAATGTCATAACTGACTTTTGTTAAAGGTGGCATCCTATGACAGTGCCACGTTTATGACCCATTCTACTGCCAATATTTGTCTATGGAGATGGCTGCCTATATGCTTGATTTTATACATGTGTTCGCAATGGATGTGGCTGAAACACATAAACTCAATAATTAGGTGGAATGTCCACATACTTTTGGTCATATAGCTTACATTTAAAGGGACCTCTCAGATATCATATACCAGGGCTGAACAAATCCTAGGTGTTTGTCAGCCTGTGATCGCGGGGGCGCTGCTGCTGCTGTCTGTCCACATATGTATACCTGGGAATGTTTTTTGCCAGGCTACCCACAGCCCCCCTTATGAGATGCTGATGTCTAAGGACACTCGCTATTGTTGAAAGGGAAGTGGGCTGGAAGCGGGGTGTGCCGCAACACAGCTCCGGAGACCCAGAGTTTCCCCATAGTGACCGTTAGAAGCGGCGCTCCACCCATAGTCTCTGGGCAAAATTCAGAGAGTTCCCAGGCATGAATATATGGCATATGTATGGTTACATCAGGATTATTATTCTTAACAATGTACATATTATAAACTAAGCTTACTTGATACTCTCCATCTACACAAATGTTTTTGTTAATTTCACCTATATACCTGCTTGATTAGGTCACTCAACAATTTTAGGATAGTAAGACTGCAAAAAAGTTGTGATGAAGGCCAAACTGCAGGGCCTGTAAAATCTTCCCAAATGGCATGGAAATAGGGTACACATAATGCACCAGCCACACAAACTTCTATTCACATATTATTTTGCAGGCCTCATGGAGACTGCTCTGATTTGGTCAATGTAAAAAGTCCCCAAAAGGAGCACCCAGGAGTGAAATATATAAAATACTGCATAAAATCTTAAGTTCCTGACAAAATTTGCCCACGTTATTAAAAATTAGAGGAGCCCCGGAGGCAATGGTCTCCTGAACTTGGATTGAAATCCCTCGGAATAAAGAGGTATGTCCTAGATACAAGAAAACTGCTGGACTGGTGGCGGATGTCATTCCACAAGGAGGCAGGGTGGATCATGTTAGCATGAGTGCATTTGTTAGTGTGAGTTTCTGTGTGCATGTGTGTTAATGTCATTGTCTGGGTGTATGTTAGTGTGGGTGTGTGTTAGTGTGAGTGTATTTTTGTGTTAAAAGTTTGTGTGCGTGTCTCACTATTCTCTCCTCCCCTCTCAATTTTCTCTTTTCCCTTCTTTCTTCTCTTCCTTTCTCTTATGACACCCTTCTCCTTCTCTTCCATTTTCTCCTTTCCTCATCCTCTTTTTTTCTTGCCCTTCCTTCTCTCTTCTCATACCTCCTTTCTTTCATTGCCTTCTTTTCTCTTGTTCCTCTCCTTTCTATCTTCTCTCCTTTCTCTTCATCTCCTCTTTTAGTCCCATCTTTTCTTGTCTCCCTCTCTCCTCTGATTTGCCTTTCATTTTTATGTTGTCAGTTATAAGATCATGTTGTTATCTATCCCTAGAAATGTGCCCTGATATAACAAACCCAATTGCAAATTACATTTTGAATGTAACCTGCTTCTGTAATTTAAATAACGTAAACATTATAAAATATATCTATTATAGCCAGTCAAGATAAAACTCACAAGAAGAAACTTTGAATACCATATTACCCTTAAAGAATACATTTATAATATGGAATATGGGAAGAGTTCTTCTGTCAAATTCAGTTTCTATGTTACAATATGTTGCCCTGATGTAAGTGAGATATTTACTTGCATAGAAATTGTAAAAATATATGTAAAAACCAGGTGACCTTGTAAGGGTAGTCCCATGTTTTTTTTTCTCCTTTTCATTGAGCTTAAAATGTACTGTTGCTTACAGTAAGGTAGGTTAGCAATGAAAAATATGTGGTTTTATTTAATTTTGCACCCGGAGGCTGCCATTGTTTCCTCCTGAAACACAACCCTGAGCTGATTTTCTTAGGGCTATGGTAATAAAACCCTGTATGGCATTTGTTTCTATTTTTAGTTAGAGTGTCAGGCGGTATGATTAAGACTGCGTTATTCTATTTTCTTAGTACAGCAGTATGATAAGGAGTCAGGATGTTCGTCTAGTAGATTAGGCCAAGATTATATTGCTAGAACACATATAAATGACTAATATGCAGCTTTGAAAATGATATGTGATGCCATAACTGTTAAAAAAAAACAAAACACAAAAACACAAAACCAGAAGAATATATTTTAACCTGATATTAAGCAAACCCACATAACTAAATATATGCTAGGCTGATCTTGCAAATACTACCATTCATTTGATAGAATCCGAAGAGGAATTGCACGGAATGCGTTTTACATTAGAATTATAGGACAATGATAGAAAAACAGAAAACTTCTGCTCTTTTTCTTTGATTCAATACACCCTCCAACATGTCAGAGGCCAAATTGGGACACCTTTGTTGGCGTGTGTGGTCAGGGAAGGGCAGGAACCAGAACGGAGGAGGGTGGTGGGGCCAAAGCCAGATTGCCTGTCCACCTTTCCCAAAGAGACCACTTTGTGAAGCTTGTGAAGATTAGCTTGAAAATGTCCCATGGTGTTTATGTGGGAGCTGCTGGAGGTCTGTGCTGTAACAGCCTAAACCTCCATCGATTCTTACAGCTCCCTGGGCCGGTCAGGAAGATCCTCATATCTCCCTAGTTTGGCCATAATCCCCACTACCACAAAGCGGTAGAATGAGCCAGTGAGATATTACAGTGCAACAAATCAGATATTTAGCAATCCTGTTACCTGCTTTTTTCTATATATGTCTAGCAATACACGTTTTTTTACCTAGCACCTACGCAAAGAAAGAGGTTTGAAGTCCCTTCCTCACGTCTCATTTTGGTGCCATCACATTCAGATGGCTAATTCATTTGTTGTTCTGGCCATATTGCATTTCTATACCAATGATTCTTCTCCCATACAACCCCCATTCCTTTCAGTTTCTGCATTTACTATACGCAGAGATATGTATATGCAGTGGCCGTAATGGAGAAAATGCATGGTTTTGTAGCTGCTGTTCCCTTACGAAAAATTACTGCCGTATTTTCTGAAGTAATACTGCAGTTTTTTGGACATGAAAAAACTGCAATACTGCACTTTTACTGCAGTATTACTGCACATTTACTGCACATTTACTGCAGTACAACTGCAGTACAGTGAAGTACAAATGCAGTAAAACTGCAGTAAATGTGCAGTAATACTGCAGTAAAAGTGCAGTATTGCAGTTTTTCATGTCCAAAAAACTGCAGTATTACTTCAGAAAAACTGCAGGGTTTGTTGTTGCTTGCCTTTCGATAGTAGCGCGGGAGTTAAGTTTTAATTTGCGTAGTAGTATATATAGTATGTTGTATAAATGTATTCATATATAACATGCATATACCATTCACATGTTAACACTCCAGGAACAGAAATGTAAGGTCAATCAAGGAGATTATGAAGTTAGGCTGGAGAATGAGAGAGGCCGGAGAATGAGAGAGTTAAATGGTTATTTAACAGAGAAAAAATGATAAAAAAAAGTACAGGGTAACCAAGAAAAGGAATTACAATGCCAGAAATGGAAAATAAAGAAAAATAGAGAGATAAAGATAGACAATCAAATAACACTGCAATTGAGAAAAAAAAAAAGCAAACTACAGTTAGGGAGAAATAGTGGACTTAAGTTGAGGATGATTCATAGGAGAATTTGAGTGAGAGATTCATATTTATTACTCTTACCTGAGTAGGAGATCTTTCTATGAACAGTCGGTACACCTCCATCCATGTCCCCAGTTATCCTCTCTGTGTCCCAGTATTCATCCTCTGCACCACTGATACATAGAATGTGCTGACTCAGGGATGCGATAAGAGCACCCCCCTCCCAGCACTTTTCCTAGCGGTGCCTGGAAGGATGCAGGATGCTGCAGTGACTGTGAGCCAGGCGGAGTCATTGGATATTCGCCTCTTGAGCTTGCAAGAACAGACAAGCAGAACAATTTGTCTCTGTCTTTAAAGTGAAACATTATGATAGGAGTTAGAGTCCATTGAACGGGATTTGTGACATCTATGATAATATTTTTGATGTTCTACCTATGTGTTGTGACCTCATTGCCATCTGGTACCCTTTGAAGCTATCCTGCTTGGTTGCTCTTTACAGTGGAGCTTGGCTAGTTTCCAGAGAGCTTGGGCCGGTGGATAGACAAGATGCATTGCTGACCCTTTGTGTATAATGACCAAATGACCAAATCCACATTTGCCTTTATTGTTTAACTCTTTGATCTTTTTTTTTTTTAAAAATCTCCAAAAATCCTCTGCTCTCGTGGATTGCAATCACAAGACAGGTTTTTCCAAACTAACTTGTTGTAATATATGTGGGCCCAATTATTGGCACCCCTATGAATTCATATGAAAAAAATATATTTAAAGTATATTCCCTCCGATATTTTACATTGTTTTTTAAAAATATGAAAAAGCAAAACAGAACCCAAAATTCCATGTGTAGAAACAATAAAAATTAATACTTCCCACAATGCAAGCAGCTACCAAAGTGTATACAAAAACGAACGGCAGATCATGGAGCGCATATACATAGGGGAAAAAGCAAAATACAATAATAGTGTAATATGTTTTAAAAATAAAAAAATTTAATATGGTGTAAGATCCACTCACAAGCAGGCTGGATAAAGCAGGCTCATCAAAATTTGACTTCTTCAGGAGGAAAAATCAAAAACGGAAAAAAGAAGAAGCTGACGTGCTATCGGCGAAACGCGTTGAGACATTCGATTGGAGAGATCTTCGTGATATTGTACCAGATTACTGACTGCAAAACGCTTATGTACGTTACTCTTTGATTTGTGCTACATCTTAATTGTAAATGTATTCTGATCTTTTAAGATCATTTTACAGAAGATACTGCACCATCCCGGTCTATTTATTTGTTTTTACAGAGTACAGATTTTAGTAGCTATTAAACGAAATATCTTTCGAATTTCGATGAGCCTTTTTTAAAAATTTGCCTGTTCCTAGTCATCCAGGTGTACTAAAATATATACTTCAAATATACCGTATTTTTCCCATATGAATTCATATGGGTGCCAATAATTGTGCTGCACATATACCGTATTTGCTCGATTATAAGACGAGTTTTTTTTCAGAGCAAATGCTCTGAAAAATACCCCTCGTCTTATAATGGGGGTCTTCTAATCAGACCTCAAATAGGTCTGACTATGAGACGACTAAGATCCAGATCCCCCGCAGCTGCAGGGGACCTGGATCCTCCTGTCTCAACCCCCCAGCCCCACTTACCGGTACTTCTGAGTCCCCGGTGTACCGGTGCGGGGAACACTGATCTCTGACAGCCAGGGAAGGTCTGCGCGATGGACGCAGACAACCCCCGCTGCTAGCCACACCTCCATCCGGCTGCAGCGTAGGCTGTCTACGCAAATCGCGTAGACAACTACACGCTGCCCCGGCTACATGACAGAGGCTACATGACAGAGGACTTAAGAACCGGTAAGTTTGGAGGAGGGTGTGTTAAATGGGGGGCATAAGGCATTTCTGCAGGCAGAGTGCTCTGTGAAATGCCTTTTAACCCCCTTAATGCCACTCTGCCTCCAGAAATGACTTTTTAACCCTCTATACGCCACTCCGCCTCCTGAAATGTCTTAAACTTCCCTATATGCCACTCTTCCCCATAATATGCCTTTTAACCCTCTAAATGCCAGAGTGGCATATAGGGGTATAAGGCATTTCTGGAGGCAGAGTGGCACATAGGGGTCAAAAGGCATATCAGGGGGCACAGTGGCATATAGGGTCAAAAGGCATATCATGGGGTGCTTTGGCATTTAGAGGGTTAAAAGGCATATCATGGGGCACAGTGGCATATAGGGGTATAAGGCATTTCTGGGGCAGATGTGCATAACTGGGGCAGGTTGGAAAATAGAAGGAAATAAAACCAAAATATATTTCTCAATCATAGCTTTTATTTAAAAAATAGTTTACATGAGTTAACATTTACTGGTAAAACTTTTTGTGCGCTATAAGGTTCGTTCTTAGTAATGTGCAGGCTTTTTCTTTTTTTCTTAAATTAATATTCAGATTTGGGGGGTCGTCTTATAATCAGGGTCGTCTTATAATCGAGCAAATACAGTAATTTTGTTTGGTCCGGCAAGAAACTCAAGTGCTTGTATAACTATAAGAGTTATTGCCTGTCCTCTGTAGTATGTCTCACTTCAGAGTTTCAAATTGCCTCTGGAAGCAACTTCAGCATTAGCATTGTATGTCAGGAGCTTTATAAAATGAATTTCAATGACGGTGTAAAGCACACCAACACTGGACCCTGGTGTAGTGGAAACACGTTCTCTGTAGTTCCAACATCTGGAAGTCTGATGGACTAATCTCAGTTCAGTGGATGCCAGGAGAACGCCTAGTGTAAAGTTTTGTGCTGGAGGCATAATGGTATGGGGGTGTTTTTCAGGGTTTGTGCTGGGCCCTGTAGTTCTGGTGAAGGGTAATGTTAATGCTACAGCATACAAATACATTTTACACAACTGCATGCTTAACCCCAGTGAATACCTTTTAATGAATTGAAATGTTGACTGTGAGTCAGGACTTCTCATTTAATACAGAAGGTAGTAGCCTCTACCAGCAAGTGTATCTGTACACTACCAGGGTTCTTGGGATATTCTTCTGGTATAACCACTGGTGCAATTTTATTCCCACAAATATTTTATGTTGAAGCTCATATGCTTAATCTTGCTTCTAATGTGAACATGACACTTCCCCTACACACACACAACACTGAGCTGAATAAAAATAACCTGGACTAAAAGATCTTCATGAAACTTCAAAAGGTCCAGGTGGGCCGCACCGTTATTGGCGGGGATTTTAACCTTCCTCCTGTTCTGACACTGGACTCCTCTGCTACCATGTCCTCCAAATATTTGAAGGCGCTTACATTGCTCATACGGTTCATTATTTGCAAACACCAGGCGCGGGTCGGATCTACAATCCTAAACATATCGCTGATCAGTTTGCGACCTACTACGAATCTCTCTACAATCTGCGGTCCCACCCGCACGTGCCGCAGCCGAACGACCAACATATTCGTCGTTTCCTGGACTCTCTTCCTATACCTCGGCTCTCGGAAGACTGTTGGGACGATCTCACTAAGCCTCCTACAGTGGATGAAGTCACTCTAACGATTGCCGCTCTCAAGCCTCATAAGGCGCCTGGGCCAGACGGACTGCCTAACTCTTATTATCAGAAGTTCAAGCATATCTTGGCTCCCCACCGCGATTTGTATGCTCACTTGATGGGGCCTTCCTCGCTTCACTCGGAAATGGCTGCTGCGCATATTACTACGATACCCAAGCCTGGGAAGCCCCCGACTGTCTGTGCTAATTATCAGCCGATTTCCCTCCTAAATACGGACACCAAACTGTACTCTAAGATTCTGGCTGACCGCCTGAATCGTCTCCTACCAACTTTGATTTGTAATGACCAAGTCGGCTTCGTTATGGGACGCCAGCCATCGGATAATACGCGGCGGATTGCGAACATCGTCCATCTCGCCTCCTCTCGTCGCCAACCATGCCTTCTCCTCTCCTTGGATGCGGAGAAGGCCTTTGATAGGCTCCATTGGGGCTTCCTTATGGCCACTCTACGTGCGTTTCATCTCCCGGATGCCTTCAATGCGGCGATTGACCGGTTATATGTTCGTCCTCATGCAAGTGTTCGTGTTGCCGGCTTCCTCTCCCGACCTTTTGACATTTCCAATGGAACGAGACAAGGCTGTCCCCTTTCTCCGTTACTTTTTGCGTTAGCCATGGAGCCTCTTGCTATAGCGGTGCGATCGTCTCCGGATGTCAAGGGTTTCTTGTGCCAGTCTGTAGAAACGAAGCTGGCCTTATATGCTGACGACGTTCTGCTTACCGTCACGGATCCTCAGCGCTCTCTGCCGGCACTGCACTCCCTCCTTGAGGAGTTTGGCACGGTTTCCTATTATAAAATCAATTGGGGCAAATCCCAGGCTCTGAATCTTGGCTTCCCTGCGGAGGAGGTAGCCCGGCTGTCGGCAAGGTTTCCGTATGACTGGAGATCTGATTATCTTACTTACCTGGGTATTCGGCTCACTAAATCTGTCCACACTTTGGCTAAAGTCAATTACCAGCATATCTGGCGTGCGATTAAGGAAGATCTCCTTCGCTGGTCCAAATTTGAACTATCATGGACAGGTAGGATTGTCTCCTTCAAGATGAACTCTCTACAGAAGCTGCTCTACCTGTTCCGGACATTGCCGGTCCCTGTGTCGCCTACCCTTCTCCACGAAATTCAGTCGACTGTTTCAAAGTTCATCTGGGCTGATAAAAAAGCACGGCTCTCCATTCGTCTCCTTCAACGACCCAAGATGTTGGGGGGCCTGGGTGTTCCGGATGTTAAGAAGTACTATCTGGCGGCTGCTCTTACACAGACTCTCCACCTGTTCTCCGCTGAGGCGCGTGTGGCGTGGGTTGACCTTGAAAATGCTTTTGTTCGACCGTGGATCCTCAGCGACTTACTTTGGCTCCCGAAGTCTGTTCGTCCACCGCTGCCGCATCTTTTACCCACCTCCAAATTGTCTCTGTCCTTGTGGGACAGGTACCGTACCACTCTGGGGTTTCCATCTACCTTATCTGAATATGCGCCCATTACAGTTTTACGACCTCTGCTGCCTCATGCCTCCGTTGACTCTTGGCTGCAGGCTGGTGTCCTGACCGTTTGTCATTTTATTTCGCAAGGACATGTTCGTTCCTTCCAGGACCTGAAAGCCGAGTATTCCCTCTCCAACAAGGATTTCCTGAAGTTCCTACAATTCCGTAATGTCATTCAGAAATACTGGAAACCTACTCCGTCTGCGGCCTCCATGCCTCCAATTATTAAGCTTTGTCTTCAAGCTCCCATCGTCCCGCATGCCATTTCTGTTTGTTATGCGGCGCTGCTGGAATGTGCGCCCGATCGTAAGCTTCCGTATATGGAGGCCTGGGAAAGAGAGCTCCAATGTTCTTTTGATGTTCAGGACTGGTATACGGCCTTGGAGCGGATCCGGGGTGTGTCCAGGAATGCTATCCATTTTGAGACGGACCGTAAAGTCATATTCCGCTGGTATTATGTCCCCGCCAAGCTCTCCAAGATTTTTCCGTCTACCTCCCCTCTGTGTTGGAGGTCATGTGGCCACAGGGGGACGAAGGCTCATGTGTGGTGGGACTGTCCTCTGTTGACTACTTTTTGGTCTGATGTTTTCGCACTAATTAATCATTTGCTCCCAGTCTCCATTGTCTCCTCTGCCTCGGTCGCCCTCCTAGACATGCTCCCTCCTTATCTCGATTCCCCATGTTGTAAACTCCTCATGCATCTCCTCCTGGCCGCTAAGAGTTGTATTGCTAGGAAGTGGAAGAACCCTGCACCTCCTTCCATACGTGAGGTGCTGTACTCTGTAGCTACTACCCGTACGTACGAATGTATGGCCCACTCGGCGATGGGTACCTCTCATATTTTCCAGGCTACTTGGGATAGGTGGGATGACTTCTATCTTACCTCTTTCCGTGGCACCCCTCCTGGTTTTCTGCTCCATGACATGCGTACTCCATGGAGCTTGAAGGCTGTTCGTTTGTTCTAGGCTTCTCTTTTTTTTTTTTTTTTTTTTTTTTTTTTTCCCTCTCTGTTCCCTCCCCTTCTTTCCTTTTTTCCCTCGTCTCTCTTTGCATGGCCAGGTCATATGTCGTCCCTATTCCGATGCAGCATGCCACTGATTGTGTACTCCTCTAGTGTATATGGCTGCTTTGTTGTTCATCGCATTGCCTTTTGCTCTTTTGTATCTTTTACCATGTACATGTATTGTGCTCTGTTTTACTGGCTACTTGGCCAGGTTCTGTTATTACGCCATGTGGCGCATTGTACTGCATTGGTCTGCTCTTTGCTGCCTTCGGTAACGTTTTTTTTCTCTTCTGTTTTTGTCCATGCATTTTCTTTTGTTATGGAAAATCAATAAAATTTCAAGTGATACAAAAAAAAAAAATAACCTGGACTACCATGGATACCTCTTGAGTGGAGGAGAATAACTGGTGTCTGCGGGCTGAAGTTTTCATTTAGCTGTCTGTAAATATGACCTATTATTAGTCCCGTATGCTGAATCCACGTGCATGAACTGAACAGATTAGTGTGCAACACTGTTAGCCTTTCCTAATAGACTACATGGTAATCAATCAATTGTGTAAGCTGTGGTATTGAGTTATTCATATGGTCAATTATTCCATGCAAAAACTTTAATTAACTCTGTAATTAATTGCTGTTAATCACTGTTTTAGAAAAAGTGGATTAAGGATTTTTTACAGTGTTAGACATCTTAGATATACTCTAGGGTACAATGAAAGCCACTTCAACTCATATATAGTCTTTAGCAATGTACAACGGGTAAACATGACATAACAAGTAGTGCCTCACTTAACGGACTTGCCAAAACAAGTTTACAACCAAGAGACATGCATGCATTAATAAGGAAGGGGGGTATAAAGCTACACACATGTAACATTAATTAAAACAAATTGTTCACCTAGGTAACACTTATTGAGTTTGTATCTGCTGGGGCTTCCAAAAAAAGAATTCATATCTCTAGATGTTGCATCATTCAAGCAAAGCTGTTTTAGAGCACAGTCAAACCAAGCTTACAACCCAGGTACCTTTTTAGGGAATTTATTTTCGACCTATGACACTCAAAGATGCTGTTCTACCTATTCTGTTGAATTTAACACCCTCAAAACTAATTTAAGCATCAGAAACCAGCACTCTTGAATATCTACTCTAGCCCCAGAAATAATTGTGTTCACTATTTTGCACAGAACACTTAATTGTCATGTATAGTCATAGGTCATGCATACTGAAGTAGAAAATATTCTTAAAAGTTTCTTTATGATTTTTATGTTACTTCTGCTAACATTATTGCTCATAGAAGAGCACATTTACAATGTAATTTGACCTTTCATAAACAACAGGACCATGGGGAAGTATTCCAATTTTTTATTGGAATTCAAAAATCAAATTTACTTGAAGGCAAAAAAATTTAGACTTTTGACAAAAAGGGGCTAAAAATACTCTTTGACTTATTGGGCAGTCAAAACAATGCCTGGATCAACAACTTTTTTTCCCATATGTAGAATCTAATATTGATCACACAGAACAATCAGTTTATCTATTAAATAATGTGCATAAAGATCACAGCCATTCTTCTGGTCCAACATTCCAGAAGCATCCTCAGTACACAGGTATCAAGAATCAGATCCTAAAATTCGTGAAGCCAGCTCCATGATGCAAAAGATAATAGATGGAATGAACCAGAAATGTTCTGACATGGAGGTGTTACAAAACTCCCCCAGAACATCTGACAGTATTAATATTTGCTGGCTGCTGCAGGATGAATTACGTCCAGGCCAGGGGAGGACTTGATGGGAGCCAACTTTGCATCTCTCTTTGTAATGACTTCCAGAAGACAGGGTTATCTCCTTGCAAGGACATGCCAAGAAAAAAAAAACAATTAATCTTTGGACCTGTCTCTTTCCATTACCGTTATTTTCTGCTGGGACGGATGAAAAGAGCAATTAAACTTTGAAGTTGCGATTAAATGCTGCAGGGAAAATGAAGCATAAGAACTTTCTCTCTATTTATTTTTCTTTCTACTTATGGGAAATAAAAAATGCTTTTCTCCCCCTTTTTTGTAGATTAGAATTGCATCTGGATATGGGTCTTACTTTTACTCTGGTAAAACAAATGGGACCGGTGACGTCTTGAGAATGCCAGCCTTTAGCAGGGAATTTGTAGAGAACTGTTAAATTCAATTACGCTTCGTAAAGATGTAAACTCTGTGATATCATGAACATTTACACATGACCTCCATCCTCATTTAAATAGCAAAGCGCTTTGAAAAATATCACAATGAAAATAGGAACAGCTTTGTTGTATGAATGAAAAGATAATTTGGCTTTCTTCTGTTTGTGTTCTTTTTTAAGGCATAAAATAATAAGGTGCTCCCAGCATATTCAATTCATGTATTTTGATTGACTTTAGCTCATTTTAAAGAGAAAACTACACTATATGGCCAAAAGTATGTGGACAACTGGCCACCATACCTACACAAGTTTGCTGGACACCCCATTCTAAACCCATGGGCATTATTATGAAGTTGCCTTCTCCTCTTTGTGACAATAACAGCCTCCACTGGGAAGGCTTTAACAAGGTTTTGGAGTGTTTCTGTGGGAATTCTTGCCCATTCATTCAGCATTTTTTGAGGTCAAGCACTGATGTTGGGCAAGAAGGCCTGGCCCACAACTGGCATTCATTCCAATTCACCCTAAAGGTGTTTCATGGAGTTAAGGTCAGGGCTCTTTGCAGACCACTGCTATGGAATCCCATTTCATGAGGCTACAGATGTTACTTACAGAGGCAGTTTAGAACTCTATAGTGCGTGATGCTACAGGCAATTGTTTCACACTACACGCTCTAGCATTTACCAGCCTTGCTCTGTGAGTGTTCATGATCTACCACTTTGTGGCTGAGCTGCTGTTACTTCTAGATGCTTCCACTTTACAATAATAGCACTTACAGTGGACCAGGCCAGATCAAGTAAGGCAGAAATTTCACTAACTGACTTGTGGCAAAGGTGACTCACGGACTCAATCACATGCACAGTGCCAATGGCAATGTCTGTCAACATTGCTGTTGGCACAAAACAGTGATCACATTATTCTTCACAATATTCTTGTAAGAAACATTTATTTCTTTATTAATTCATGTAAACTATTTTTTCATAAAAGCTATGACTGAGAAAAAAATGTTTTTTCTTTTTATTTCCTTTTATTTGCCAACCTGCCCCCCCTCGAGTTATGCACATCTGCCCCCAGGCTTGCAAGTCTGCCCCCAGAAATGCCTTATACCCCCTTTATGCCACTCTGCCCCATGATATGCCTTTTAACCCCCTATATGCCACTCTGCCTCCAGAAATGCCAGTCCGGCCCTGCTTGCTTGTACCGGGTTGGACCCCTTTTTGCCTTCAGAACTGCCTTGTTTGTGGCATCGTTTCTAGGTGCTGGAAACATTCCTCAGAGATTTTGGTCCATATGGACATGATAGCATCACGTGCGAATCTACCGTTCCACCACATCCTAAAGGTGCTCTACTGGATTGAGATCTGGTGACTGTGGCCATTGGAGTACAGTGAGTTCATTGTCATGTTCAAGCATTATCCTGCTGGAAGTAGTCATCAGAAGATGGGTACACTGTGGTCATAAAGGGATAGACCTGGTCTGCTGCTGTAGCCCATCTGCTTTAAGGTTTGACGTGTTGTGTGTGTTCAGAGATGGTATTCCGCATATCTTGGTTGTAACAAGTGGTTATTTGAGTTACAGTTGCCTTTCTGTCATCTTGAACCAGTCTGCCCATTCTCCTCTGTCATCAACAAGGCATTTTTGTCCACACAACTGACGCTCACTGGATATTTTTTTTCTTTTTCGGACCATTCTCTGTAAACCCTAGAGATGGTTGTGTGTGAAAATACCAGTTTCTGAAATACTCAGACCAACCCGTTTGGGTCCAACAACCATGCCACGTTCACAGTCACTTAAATCCCCTTTCTGCCTCATTCTGATGGTCGATATGAATTTCAGCAAGTTGTCTTGACCACGTCTACATGCCTAAATGCATTGAGTTGCTGCCATATGATTGACTGATTAGCTATTTGTGTTAACAAGCAATTGTTTAGGTGTACCTAATAAAGTGGCCAGTGAGAGTAAAGATCACAGTCATGCTGCTTGGGGACAAAGATTGGACAGATGTGTTGTGTGGCGATAAATATGGCAGAGATAGCAAGTCCTATGCATCCAATCTGGGTGCTAGGGCTGCAGCGTATTTTGGCTAAGGTGGTAGTCTACAGAGAGGCACACATCTTTATCAATAGTTTGTCAGTAGACTGCACTGAGCAGACAATAAGCAGTGAACAAAAAGCAATAGTAGTGAAAAGGAACAGAACTTGGGGCAGGGCAGCGGAGGTTTTGCTAGAGCAGCATTACTGCCTATCAAATTTTTAACAATATCCATATAATTGTTTATCAAAGTCAGGTAAATACTGGTGACTACTGAAGAGAGTTATCAGAAGACAACATATTAATCTTAACTGGCCTTTGAACACAAAATCATACATATATATATATATATTATATATATATATATATATAATATATATATGTGTGTATATATATATATATATATATAATATATATTATACATGAAGTTGCTGCCTTGTAAATATGCTTATACAACATTCTGATGATAGATTACTTACAATTTAAAATGTCAAGTTAAATTTACCCATGTTGATTTTATGCAGCCTGTAGCACTCACCCAAAAAACACACAGGTTTTGTGTTTACATTATAGCATATACGCACATAATTGTACCTTCCAGTTTTCATCAGTCTGTGTTTTGAGAAGAGCTGAACCGTGATTACTTTTAAATATAAATACATCTAAAATAAACAGACTTGAGCAAGCATTGCCCAATATCCAATTACATACAACCCTAGTGCAAATCAAGCCATGCTTGTGTATTAATGACCATACTAAAAAGTGATGAAATAAAGGCAATTCAAGAAAAGACGGTAAGATGTGTTACACATAGAGGTTGTTTTACATAAACTTGTGTTCACAAACAACATGTGTCCAAATATCTGAGTATGAAAACTATATGCCAACTATCCCATTTTCTTCATTGGTCTGTATTTTCCAAATAGTAGACATACAGTATATATAGATGGAATCCAAAAGAATAAACCACAACAGATTTTTTTGATACAATAATATGATTGACTCATCTAAAGTGGACTCAACTGGATAGATTGCATTATTGCATTATACTGAACTGCATAGACATCCATCCCAGGCCATCATGGTGCGTCTATGCTGCACCATTGACCCAATACTGAGCACCCTTTGTTTCATGCTTTGGTCCCCAGGTTTTTGCTTGTTTGGGTATCTCCTGTCTACTAATTAATATATTTAATTGATGAAGCCCTTTAAGGTGCAGGGCCTGAACACATCACATGTGAACAGAAAGAGCTATACTGAAGCTTAACTGGATTAAAACTGCTACCATAGTTAGCCAACAGCACCATCTCCTTTTTCCGTTACCAGGTTATTCTTACTAGCTGCAACTTTCTATTGTGTTTCCTTTTCCCTCTCCCTTCATCTCATTACCCTTCTGCAATTCAAAACTATCTGTTTTCTCGCCTTTAAGAACTTAAAGCTCATTTTCCACATGACCTTTGCCACAATGATATAACCCTTACCTTCTCATTTACCCTCATCCTTCTAAGAGACTATAAACCCAGAAAAGCCGGCAAACTTCAGGTGTGAAAAAGTTATTGTAATCTCCTTTTAAATGCAACCTAATAAAAGTGTTTCATTAGGGTCACATGTTTGAAGACCTTGGTTAAACAATGATTTGGGCGAGCCATGTCCAAGTAGTCTGAAATTGTGAGCACACAAGTTTCCAAAGCAACATCATGTCACGTTTAAAGGACATTCCTAAACGCCCCCAGTCAAATAATACAGTCTGGGTTACAAAACTATCTCTAAAGCTTCCAAAACAAATGTCAGAACCATATTGACTTAATGAAGGATCGGGATAGCAGTGATTCTCTCAAGGAATAAAAACCATGCACGGGATCACAAAGGATAATAGAACAACATCATTACGTTTTAGTTATAGAGTGGCAGCCAATTTCATAGTGTTGTTACAATGACAGGATACTTACAAAATTTACCACTTTAAGCTTAACAACATAAAAGTTAAAATAACGAACAAATATAACATTTAGTGTTAAAGTAGAGAAGCAATTTTTGGCTGAAGGAAAGGGCAAAAATATAGGAGGAGTAAGGGTCTGAATCTTGACCTCTGCACAAGTAACCAGCAAAGTCATGACAAGACAAAAGTATTGGGACACTTGACCATTATACTAACAGGGGCTATTATGACATTGCATTCTAAATACATAGACATTAATATGTAGTTGGTCAGCCATTACAGTTTCCACTCTTCTGGGAAGGCTTTCCACAAGATTTTGGAGTGTTTCTGTGTGAAGTTTTGCCCATTCATCCAGTACAGCATTTGTGGGGTTGAGGTCAGAGCTCTTTATGAACCATGCTTTGTGCAATGGGGCAGTCATGCTGGAACAGAAAATGTTCCCACAAAGTTGGATGCATAGCATTGTCCAAAATGTATTTGTATGCAGAATGGCCCTCCATTCAAGGCCACAATACACTTTACAAACTATGTTTAATTTTACAATTGCTGTATTCGTACCTTGATTTGAACAGTCCCCCATCCAATGACTGTGTGGTGTCCTTTTGGACCAGTCCAATAAACCCTCTGGGAAAATATCCTGTAACCTTAACATATCACATGTTGTGTCTTTGATCAGCTTGCCACTGCAGTCCCCAGAAACAAAACCATCTGCCATGGGCTAATGTTGAGAATAAACAACCACCCGGTGCACTGCCCAATATATGCAAACGCGTGCCCAAGGACTCAGATCCAGCACGTCCCTCCACCTAGAGGTATAACACATAAACCGTAATAGTAACAAACAAGAGTTGGAATGTGCAAGAACTACAAACAGCAATTGTCTAAATAATGAACTACTGACGGAAACACCAAGTACATCCAGAAACACCCAATAAAAGAATTTAAAAATATGAACATATTAAGCAGCCCACAGGAAGGCACTGGTCAACAGAAGACTTCCCTTCCCATTGGCAGCCTAAAAAACTAAAGCAGTCCGGGTGAAAGGGAAGAAGCCTAAATGCCATCAGGGCTCCACTACCATACTATTTGGCCTAATGAACTGCCTTGTCAAATGACGCATATGACACTTTGTATAATGCAGGGACTATTCCATGATTTACCGACTCACCTTTGAGAAAATGTAGGTGGTGAATGAGTCTAAATTCACTTCTTAGGAACAACAAAGGAAACACCCAAAGCGAACACCCACAATGTATCCAAGGGAGGCTCCAAATAAGGCCCCACCATCTGGCTGTTTTGCCCAATCAATGAGGATACGGAATGACAGCACAACACACAGCAATTTGATCAAGCAAAACTTTATATGAGATTCCTAATACAGAAGATAGAAAATAGTTGTGTATGTAAACTTAAATGTATGTACTGTATTTGCTCGATTATAAGACGACCCCCCAAATCTGAATATTAATTTAGGAAAAAAAGAAAAAGCCTGAATATAAGACTACCCTATAGGAAAAAAGTTTTACCAGTAATGTTAATTCATGTAAACTATTTTTTTAAAATAAAAGCTATGATTGAGAAAAATATTTTGGTTTTATTTCCTTCTATTTTCCAACCTGCCCCCAGTTATGCACATCTGCCCCAGTAATGCCTTATACCCCCTATATGCCACTGTGCCCCATGATATGCCTTTTAACCCTATATGCCACTGTGCCCCATGATATGCCTTTTGACCCCCTATGTGCCACTCTGCCTCCAGAAATGCCTTATACCCCTATATGCCACTTTAGAGGGTTAAAAGGCATATTATGGGGAAGAGTGGCATATAGGGAGGTTTAAGGCATTTCAGGAGGGAGAGTGGCGTATAGAGGGTTAAAAAAGGCATTTCTGGAGGCAGAGTGGTATTAAGGGGGTTAAAAGGCATTTCACAGAGCACTCTGCCTCCAGAAATGCCTTATGCCCCCATTTAACACTCCCTCCCCCTCCCTCCTCTAAACTTACCGGTATTTCTGAGTCCCCTGTCATGTAGCTGGGGCAGCATGTAGACGTCAATGCGATCTGCGTAGACAACTTACGCTGCAGCCGGTGTGGCTAGCAGCAGGGGTTGTCTGCGTCCATCGCGTAGACCTTCCCTGGCTGTCAGAATTCCCCACACCGGTGCCGCAACTCTCTGATCTCTGACAGCCGGGGGAGGTCTGCGCGATTGACGCAGACAACCCCCGCTGCGAACCGCACCTCCTCCCGGCTGCAGCGGAAGTTGTCTACGCGAATCGCGTAGACATCTACACGCTGCCCCGCTACACACCGGGGACTCAGAAGTACCGGTAAGTGGGGCGGGGAGACAGGAGGATCCAGGTCCCCTGCAGCTGTGGGGGATCTGGATCTTAGTCGTCTCATAGTCAGACCTATTTGAGGTCTGATTATAAGACGACCCAGATTATAAAACGAGGGGTATTTTTCAGAGCATTTGCTCTGAAAAAAAACTTGTCGTATAATCGAGCAAATACGGTATATATGTGTGTGTAAAACGAGTTAAGCAGTCAATCAATATGACAGCAATCACTCCTGTAGCTGATTAACTCGCAACTCAGCAGGGACTGGGAAATCCCTCAGAACAGTCTTTTCGAAGAGCTACTTATCTTGGACGCAACGTTCTCGCAAACACCACAGGTGAGGTTTCAGAGTTGGTGGTCGTGGCTGTGGGTTTTTTTATAGCCGTCGTGGGGACTTTCCAGAATCTTCCAGTGACCAGTGTCTTTACGTCGTATTTTCGTGACTTTACCTAGCACTTCAATTGTTGTCAAAGGGTTAATGCTTTTTCTATACTTTTTCTAAATGCTTACTGCCAGGTCCCTTATTGAATATACAACTATCCTTATGATAATGATGATTCTTATCCAGTATTAAATAACCTAAAGCCTGAGTTCTGTATGTCATTACTGTTTCATACTCCATAAAGCAGACATTTTATGACTGCTTAATACCAGGACATAGTAGAATATACTAGTGCAATATGTAGCCTGTATAGATCAGGCATGTCCAACCTTTTTTTAGAAGAATGCCAGATTTGATGAAGTGAACATGTGCGAGGGCCGACCATTTTGCCTGGCATTCTTTGAACCATTAAAATTAAATGCAAATTAACTATTTTTTGCAAAGTTTATTGAAAACAGATCTATATTTGGGCAACTTATCTGGGGGGCCTTATCAGTCCGCGGGACGGACTTTGGACATGCCTGGTATAGATCAACACTTAACTCCAGGGCTTTTTTGCATATTTGTCCAGCAGATGATACACATACAAACGGCTAATATACAGCTGCACTATTAGCCTATTCTTCTTCTAAAACTCTCAAATAAAAAAAAAGGGATTAATAGGTCACAATGTTACATAACAAGGCATTTATTAGATGTAATAATAAGTTAGGCCTCTCATCAATCCCTTAAATCAAAAGCTTTTGAAATTATTATTAGTTTGAAATTATGTATGGTGTGCCACTAGACACTACCTAATCATGCAGCCCTGACAACCCCAAGTATTGTGCATATATTGTCCCATTAATTCAACTTTACCTCCACATCCCCATAATCAAATTAGGCCCCTCCGAGACCCCTAAACTGGAGGTATTTAATGGTAAAGGATGGGAGGCACTGGCTTTTCATGTGTGTGCAGGGCACCAAATATCTAATGGTAGCTCTCCACTACACAGGTATAGAAATTAATACAATGTATATGTCTGTATTTTTAAATGAATGCACACAAAATATATGTAATATTTACATTTATCCGAATGGGAAAAAAACATGTACTAGGCAATATTTTTATAGTCCGACAGACCAGCCTGTTCCTTCCTTTTTCCAGCATTTGGCATTTCACAGAACTAGCATAGCTTTACTTTTACAATGTTAAATAATGCAGGCTGTCAACACAATATTTATTGGCAGCATTATTTGGAAACAATATTGCTGTCTGAACAAGAAAACCGCTCTCTGTAAACATCCTCTGAGTGGATCTGAAGTCAGCTTGCACCTTTAGTGACAATGAGATTGAGATATATTAAGTGAACGTCTTCAGATAAAACTCCAGAAAGGATGAAATGATCTAGTGGCCGTAAAGCTTTTTGATAAGGTAGAAATAACAGCTCTAAAATGATATCTATATGATTTAAGCTATGTGCAGGAATTGATGTATATTTAGCAGGTAGATATTTTATTCTCAATGAGCTGAGAAATAAACGCAGCCCTGTGGGTGATCTTGGTATCACATATTCAGGCTACATCCTCAGCACAGTTATTGGGACAGCCTGATGAATATAAACAGATAGATATCTGTGCCGGGAATGAAGATGATTATAGTGTGACGTCTGATGGGTTCAGAGACCTTTTGTACCTGAAAAATAAAAATGTGCAGAATGTTTAAATGTTATTGACATAGGGATATCATTAGAGTAAATATGTCTCCTTAGGGGCCTATGGCAAGCGTAAGGTTTCAGAGGCCCTTCAGCTACCGGTGGTCTACAAGTCCATTTTCATACAGGGGAGAGAACAATGATAACTTTCTTGTAGAACTATTTGGCCTACCTATAGGGAAACTCTAAAGCAGCTGCCTAAGGACATCAGCTCCAATGCACACATAATGCAATGGCAAGGCTACTGGCCCTCCTCGCCTGTTGTTTCTGTAAGTCAAACAATCACTGCCACTTACGCCAAGATCCCTTATCTAAGCTGTGACTTCTGCTAACATTTGACTCCAAAACGACTGCCACAGCCTGTCTTAGCTAGGCCTTATTTGACATTTCTTAAGGAAATTTGATATGAGTCACAGTTCCCGCACCCCAATGATTAACTAGTCTGTTTGGCAGAATGAGACCTTCCTGGGAATGTCGATGTTATTACTGTCAAAGTGCAGGCAAGCACTGCCACACAGCTGAGCTGACCTACTTGATTTCCATGGGAACAGTGCTAATTGTTTGCAGAATGCTTGATACAAATATCACTATATTACTGTAATTATCTGAAAAAATGGATTGAATTTTTTTATTGTAGCTTGCTAAACCTTCATGCATTATGCAACTATCTAAGAAATAAAAGGTTTGGAAAAGTTGCTTTTTTTTTTTCTTCAAGTTATACATCAAACTCTGCTGAATAAGAGATTGATATGGAAATATTCAGAGACCTCCATCTCACTCAAAAATGGTTTTTGAAATAAACATGAACTAAAAACAAAAGCCACTGCTTACTGAACGCCGTTCGTTTTAAAAACAAATTAGGCACCTTCGCCAACGTGAAGAGATCTTGCTTTGCTGAAAAACTTCCATGTCAGGCTTGATCCCATGCGTCAAGGAGACAGCACATCCAGATGTTAGAATATAGTTTTATGTGATGGTTGAAGCTTAACATCCCACAGAGATAAAATGTTTGCTGACTTCCAAATTCACTTCTAGAATGCTCACATACTGTCTAAGGTCCACAGAGTTCCAGTTACACCAATTCAGTCACCCGTTAAAACACAGCACATTGGTATATTGTTGGAAGGCTGGATGATCTACTATATATATATGTATGCTTGTATTAGTATTAGGTTACCAGACCTAGAATTGTATAGTTTTTTTGCTGTATAGAAAAGTTAAAAAAGTGTATCAGTAATAAATACAGTAAAATGTAAAAAATAAGAAGGATTTTGGTTAGCAAAATATACATTACGTATATTTACTCATTTTCCATTGACATGTTTGTTAAATGTGGCATTAAATAAATTTGCTGCTGGGTATAAATTACACTACAAGCTTTCACTGAAAAAAAAAATACTATAGGATTTAGAGGATATTACCAATAGGCATTAGTAAGAAAATCACACTAATTCATTAGACATTGTCACGATTAACCAACACATAACAATGCAGATCACAGCCAATAAATTGTGTGTGTGAGGGAATTTCATTTCTTTTCCTGGTCTTCCTTTCTTTTCCTCTCTCTCCATTGGCCATTTTTCCCCCTACCATGATAATGATAAAGTTGTTAGGATACCATGAATGATGTTAGCACAGCAGTGGCATGGAGATGGTGCAATGCCTTTTCCACAGATCTCTATAGGAGTTAGTGTTAGTTAATGAATAAAAATCAATGGGTTCGTGGACTGTCGAATGGCATCACATCCAAGGGAGCAGGACTACACCTTTTATTCAGCACCACATAGGACCTTTTTATGAAGACACCTTTTTAATTGAAATACCCTACCAGACCGGTTAACTAGTTCCAAGGACAAGGGTGGCATGCCTCGCTTATATTTCTGCAGGTTTTGACCTTATGGTACCTTACATCCAGTTGACTAAGCAGGGTGTTCCCAGAGGCAGACCCTAACTTTTAGAGATGCGAAAGGGAGGTTAGCACTTTCCTCTACATTTGGTAGCAGTGTCTGTTTATCCAGTCCTTCTGGGGACAGGTGCACAAGACTTTGCAGAGGGTGTCTGCTGTTCTCCCCTCTTTGCCTCACCATAACAGCTCCCCAGTCAACCATTTGCTAAATGCCGTTAAAAGTCTATTCCCTTGTGTAACGCATGGGTAGCTAAGGTAGAAGAGATCAGGATAGTGGAGCAACGTCTACACTCCTCTTCTGGAAGGATGTAGGCATACACCTCAACTTTGATCAATTGGCTGGAGTACATGGGCTGCGAACATGTTGGAGTATCTTTTGCCTGTCTTGTCGATCCCTTGGTTACGTTACGTGTTTTTTTTTTGTGTCTCTTGTATTTTTGTTCTGGTCGATCAAACTGGATTTAACTGGTATCAGGGCTAATATTGGACAGGTTATTTTATTTTTATTTTTTGGGAGGGTTTCTAGAGGGGTACATATATTTTAGCATTTGGATGACAGCAGTTTTTTCCTTTTCTTTTGCTGACTATTTTCCCTTTTCTGTTATGTGTGATCATTAAAATAAATAATGTTTAATTTTCAAAAAAACCCACTTTGCTCTGGTTTGTCTCAATTTGCTCATGTTAGTTAGCCAAAGAATGCATTTTCTGTAAAACTTAGTATCGTTTATATATTAGGGCGATATTCAATGAAATTGTCCATTTTTTAATAAAGATATTGATCATATTAGATACATTTTGAAAGTTTCAATGCACTGTTTCAATGTTTACTGTCTCTGAAACTGTCACCATCCTCTGTGGCCTGACAGTTCTCTTCACTGATTGGCTGCTTGAAGGATTTACACAAGTCACCAGCGCTACATATCATGTGCAAGAAAATGGATTTGACTGAACAGATCTCCTGCACAACAAATAGCACGGGGGTGGGCTAAGGGCAAATAGAGATTCCTAGGAACTTGAATTGTATTGGTAGATATCGGGAAACACAGTGTTCTACAGCTGTAACATGTCAGAAAACCCACCTAAAGTGTACGTCTTTTTCTGATTTAAGATGATGGTAGGTACACATAAGTGTAATTATGGTCAATTACAAAGACTAAATTGTTTCTGTAAGGGAATTATGCAATCTTTTGAGAGGTGGAGGGATCAGTGAATAAAACTCACTCATCTGCATCAAAAGGTGACATTCTAGCCATGGTTTGAAGGTGACTAACACATTCCCAAGCTGTCTTGAATACTGTTTACTGCATGAAAAAAGTCGATTTGGCCTCTAAAAGTTAGGATGGCCCAAGAGCCTTTGCGATAAACTGAGGAGCCGTGAAGGTCCTGTAAGCGCACACCCTACCCACTGTATATCTGTGAGAAGAAGAATCCCATCTGATCTGAATGCGGAGCCTTGTCTGAATCTGGAGACAGGATGAAAAATGCAGTGAAGGGGAGAAGACATTCTCACACATCAAGAGAGCCCACGGAGTGTGTTATATTACAGAGCTCCTAATGGCATGTCCCTTTGCGGCCATTGATTTAGATGAAATAACCCAGCCGGGTGTGTAATTGTGTACAGATATTGTAGCTTTTTTACATGCCTTTTTGCAGGTCTTGGGGCACGCACAGGAAATGAAAGTTTTCAGGCTGATAGCCATTTATTTTTCTGCACTGCAAAAAGAAGATTAGAGAAAAAGTTGAAGAAAAAAAACTTTTGATTTTTTTTTTTAATTTTAAGATGTAGCACCTTCAAAAATAGGCAGTTTAATACCCTGCTGTTTTATCCATATTCAGCAGTATTAAGGGAGTAACACACATGCACCTATTCACAATAGGCTAGCTAGAATCCACCGTTAATATTGTTCATGTATATTTCAATTCATGCATTTGGATGTTCCTGTGTGAATGCCCTAGTCTGATTTTATGTAATTAGGCCCAAGTTCCCTCAATGCTCTGAAAACGTACTCTAAGCCTGTGTTATTAACGTTTTAGTAATTGTCTGATTCACATTAGCTTTATATTTTTCCCTGCTATCCTCCTATGTGGTGTGGCAAAGCTTACAAGGTCAGACAGGTTTCTGATTGCTAACTTGGCTCCCAGCAGCGGCCACCAGCCCCATGAAAGTCTGTCACGCTGTGTATGTTTACACGATGATTTCTATTCATGAGCACACCAATCAAGAACAGCATGAGGCAGTTCAACTGAATAAAATATCCGCGACTGAGAGATAAATATGCAGGGTTATGTTTTTTTATTATTTCAGGTCCGGCAGTGCTTATAAATACCTACAAACCCAGGGAACCTGAAGTTAAAAGCCCTATTTGCACTTTTCTCGGTCACTTAGGAAATATGTGGGCTTCCTTCTGCTTTGGATCAGAATAGTGTTAGCAGTGGCGCTCAGTAACTCCTATGTTAATTAAAAGCAGAGAGCAGTTTGATCGATGATCATTGATAACCTAGAGAAGTACATTGGCTAAACCGATGCGTTGATTGGGCATTGCAGGTCTGAAGTCGAAATAATGCAATTGTGACCCCTACTGAAGCAATGTCATTGTGTTAACCAAGAGGAATTTGTGTCTATATTGTGAAATTTATTGTACTGTTCTGCGAAATATGATGGGGCTATATAACTCAATAAATAATACATACAATGAGGCATGCATGTTTCATTAGAAGTCAATGTTATTCAAATGACTAACTACCGATAGCACTACCTATTGTATTTTATACATAACAACAAAACATCTTACCCTTAAGCTTGCTCACTGTTCACAATATCCATTGGGGCAGTAAAGGTTAAGCACACTCTGTGTTGAAGAAGCCTTTCTTATTACACTCATATCGCAAGCAATGGGATCCATATATCACAGTTGCAGAAAGAGGAATGGTCAACTGATGAAATTAGTGTGTGTGTGCAGAAAAAAGTCTATATGTCCTCTTCAAGGAATTAAGTGGTTAGCCTTGAGAAAGACCAGAAATAAGAAAAGGATTTCATATCACTTTTTCCTGTATCTTACCCCACAGAGGGAAGTCTGACAATTAAAAGTGTGCTTACTGCTTTGGTTTAGAACCCTTGGTAATAAATCAACAGAGAAAGGGCAAAGCATTATGTGGCAAAAAAGAATAGAAGTGAATGAGATAGATTGGCTAAAAAGTAGAGCATGCATCTCTTTTTCTAGAGTGTGAAATATGGTGAATAGGAAATGGATTGGCCAAAGAGATGATACTCTACATCTGAGGGGACCCTCACTGCCGTCTTAACACCAGCTTTCATCAGATCTACCATATCAGCACCAAACCGCGATAAAGCGTAACAGTCATCAACAATGGCATACTTAGTATAAGGAAAAGTACGTGATGTGCTAAACTTAGTACCAGTTGTACCTCCCTCAAAAAAGCAGTACCCCATATTATCCTAAATGAGATACTGATTGTAGTTACAGAAACCTGCATTAAAAAAGGAAGCACACTCTTTAAAGCTAGATTGTTATTTAGATTTGGGGTACTGGTGAAATAACAATATGGCCAAATATTGCTTATCCTGCCACTATAGCAACCTGACATATATGTATTTCTTACCATGGATCAGTGGGACTACACTGCCTTTAGCTCCCTGAGACTCTCCTGCAACATAGGTTGGGTGGTTATCCCTAATGCACACCGATGAACATCTGCCCCAGCCACTGCAGTATATGTCTGTGAACCTCGCTAGAGATTTGTGTGTATTGCTTGGGGAGCACAGCGCTAACTCTGTTTTAGACTTTCCATGAAAGTGTGCCACCCAGCAAGTAATCAGACCACAACTTTTAAGCGAATCTCTTGGCTATGTATGATGAGAGTTAGTCTAACAGCTGGAGTTACAGCTGTTTCCTACCACTGGTATAGAGATCCCACAAAGACTGTTGCATATAATTCGTACACAGATGTGACACTTGACTTCCATGGAGTAACTGACCAAACATCTGTAATGAGAAAAACAGAAGAGCACTTGGTTGGCAAAGGCTAATTTTACATGTGTCTGAAGATCCCCTTAGAGCTGACTGCCAATGAGCCTGGCGATGTGGCATTTATTAAGGGATTAGCAACTTGTCTGTTCTCTCAACTGGAGATAAGTGCTGCTTTCGTTATTATCTTTCTACATAGAAGTGAGAAGAATGACAAAAGAGAAAACACGGGTGTCGTGGCCTACAGAATATCATTAAAGGTAAATTGTTTTACAGTGCAAGAGTGGGGAAAAAAATGCAATGGAAGGATTACGTTTAAGGAACTGAAATATGAAGTGGATTTGTGTCATTCGTTCTAAAAGCAGCAAAGGACAACATCAAATCTCAGTGATATGAACTTGTCTACAACAAGGGTATGCATCAGCGACACTTTATAGATTAGTTTAAATAAAGACTATGTCAGAGAAAGACAGGCACATATTTTATAGGATTTATGAGCCAACTTTATTTGATCTGTATAAAATAGTATAAAATATTTCACACCAGCAGTAAAACTTTGGCGCATACAATTCCATAATAAACAATCTGCAATAGAGTGTTTTAGAGATTGACGCTTCAGCCGTCAAATGCATTTTCATGCTTATGACACCTGTGTCCTCATAGGCTTACAATCTCCTGCTTACCAAGGCGCACATGCAATAAATTCATAGCCTGCCAGCTCCGGCACTGGCTCGTGTGAGAGTTCCAGGGATTCTAACGAGACCCCCCCAGCACATGCATGTGCAGAAAACACCTCTATATATTTTAATGGGTGCCCAATCAGTCACAGACTGTGAAAAATACAGGCCCAAACGCATCTCCTTACCAGCTCACCATAAAGCCCAAGCCAGCTCCAAGTGGTACTTTGCAGCGAAGCTAAAGGTGGTTTTTTTCCAGGTAAAGACTGCATTTTAAAGTACTCAAAAAGTACTAGTGAGGTAATTGTGTCTCTTCAATAAGGTAACCTAGGAAACAGCACATTCATTTCACATATCTGTAAACCAATAGGTATACTATATATTATGAAGTAATAAGCAGAAGTCATAATGCCTTAAATAATTGATTTGATTTCTCAGTCCTACATAGATCAAACATATTTTTTCAGTCCTAGTTAAAGGCAATGTAAGGTTAGTACTCTGCACAAAAAGAACACCTGGAACATAATGAACATCATATTAATAACTCCCACATTGTTCGCATTGTCAAGTTTTACACATGCGAAAAACACGAAACTTGCAGAAAAGAAACTAGAAACAGTAAAGTGTATACTTTGTAATACCATAATGTATAAATCCACTAACTCCTGTAAATGTCTGTCCAAAAAAACATAAAATATACTTTGTATAATTAAATATAGATATTATTATTATTAATAATAATAATATTAATCTAATATTCACAGATCTTGCACTCAAAAGATGTCGTTTGGGTTAAATGGCTGATTGGGTTTCACTCTGAGAGTCTGAGAAATTCCCACAAATTTTGATTTGCATTCAAATTTATGATGTATGGAGAAATGTAGGACTTTGCAAGGAACGCTATAAGAAGATTCACGACTGGATTTGACAGAAGTCTAATTAGGTACTTGTTTAGAGCACCACATTTTTTGGGGGGGAATTGAGTGATGATACCTAAGTTAAATCCCTGTTTCAACCATTTAACATCCATTTATATATAATCATGTTATATTTGATAGTAGGTATGTCATGTAAATCAAAAATTTTGATTATTATTATATTTTGTTTATATAGTGCAAACAATTTACGCAGCGCCTCTTACATTATATATACTTAAGGGGAATGTCAAAACTGGAATTGACAAAGACAGACTGATAAATTAGGCGAAGAGGGAACTTTTAGGCTCCAGCTACCAGGGGGATATATCTCAAGATATGGGTGGGCGGTCTTGCTGATGTTGGTGGGCCGTCCTGCTGATGTTGGTGGGCGGTCCTGCTGACATCAGTGGGCGGGCCTTCTGATGTTGACAGGCGGTTCCTCTAACTTTGGAGGAAAACTGTCGTGATTGGAGGGGAAATGGGCAGGGAGTGGGGCATGTCACACCACCGCGACTGCAACTAAGAAAGCAGCACTTCATCCGGAATCTCTGGAAGAAACCAAGAGACTTCCCAGGTATCAACATAAGGTATGGTGAAAGGGAGAGGTAGTGTGGGAGATGTGATGAAACAAACCTTCTCACTGATTTTGCTATGCATTATGAAGAGCTAACTCCAGGGAGTTTCTCTGAAAATCAGTTAGGCCTTGCATAATGCTTAGTAAAAAAAATTGGGAATACTTTGATGAATTAACTATGTATTATGCAAGATCAACTAGGCCTTTCTTGATGGAGAAACCTGTTGGGGTCCTCCTTGAAAATTCATAGTGAAGATGCCGATTTTTCATCATATGCACCTCACCTCTAAACTCAGAGTTTAGATAATACACTAAATAAAGAATTATAAAGATGGGTGAGCTAGTTCTCTCAAAACTGAAACATAAGTTTCCTTTTAATAAAATTAGTATGTTTACCCATTCAAGTAATAAAAGGTTATCTCACTAAGAACACAGTAAGCTAAAAAATAGCCAACATGCAAAATAAAAAATAATGAACCCCAAAGAGACAGAAAACGAATTTGCAAACTATGACACAGAACTCTATAATTTAACAGAAGTGGGAGAAGTAAACAAGAAACCTCTTCAACTGATGCTTCTCTTGATAAGCTTTGTCTGCCCTCCTTCACAAGGGAAATTAGAGAGACTCAACTCACCATCCGCAGATAACGAAATCCTTCAACTAATTAAAAGTCTTCAGCTAAATAAATCCCTTTGTACATGTTTTCCTATATTGTGTAGTATAAGATCTTCAAAGATTTATCACTCCTCCTCTTAAAACCAACACATAACTAGGAGTCGGTGGGACAAACCCCACCAGAAAAGAGAAACATCTATATTTGAAAATGTTTGTGCCACTCTCCTGCTTTATGCAATAATATACTGAGGCACGTACTGACGGTGATATAGCATATAACCTATCACTATATACTTGTCAGACGACTGTAATGACCCAGAGCGCCCAAAGATGGTGTTCAGGAGTTGTTGCGCAGTAGCGGAGTCAAACAAGGTCTGGTGCAGGGCGACAGCATTTCCCGGTGGGCATCTAGGGTGGTGCAGCCACATACCCTGACATAGCAGCAGTCCAGAACTAAACTAAACTTGGCTGGATGTGGAAATCCAAACAAAACTTGGAGATGTCATGCAAGCACACTGGAGCAGGCATGAGACATAGCACTAGAAGGATGCTGCAGGCTGGGAGTATGGAAGCTAAGCAGAGTATATAACGGAAACATAGCAAGCAAGCAGGACAGAGGAAGGAACAGGGAGACCGAGCAAGGGACATAGGAAGACAGGACATACCCGGTACAGAACACAACTAAGGACAGGGAACAAGGCAAGGAACACAGGGGATGGAGTGAGGAGCCGCAATCCTCGGATGCTTTTCCTTAAAGCAAGGATAGGACATCTTAACTGGAACATGGGGAGAGGAAAGAGGAACCGAAATCCTCAGATGAATCAGGGTAAGAGGGCAAAGGTACACAAAATACAGACGCACATGGATACAGGACTAGCCCAGGACTATAAGATAACAATTGGAGATTCCGTCACATCATATGACCATATTATGCTTAGCCCACCTCTACGCCAAAGTACTCCAATATTCGGTGGGTCCTAACGCTAAACCCTGCCTACTGAATTACTAATAAACTGAAACTAAACATTGAAACTAAACACAAAACCAAGGAGGACATACCTTTAGACTACTGACTGAGAGAAACAGAACAAACGGGTGGGACACACCTTATAAAGGAAACAGGAGGTGAAGCAAAGAGCAGAACTAGAATCCAGGAATCAGAGGTTCAGGACAGTGCATACGGAAATGCATGAACGGATTACAGCAAAACATGGGAGGGGAAAACAGACAAGGCAGGGAAAAACAGAGATATGCAGCTTCGCAGCCTGGATGACCATGACAATACTGAGGCAAACATTGACGGGGGTACAGCATAACACCTATCACTATATACTGAGGCACACATTGACGGTGGTACAGCATAACACCTATCACTATA